>VOQK01024711.1:13447-39932 GCA_015052645.1 Benitochromis conjunctus | reverse complement strand
GTTCGACCATCCGGGAGGGGCTCAGAGTAGAGCCGCTGCTCCTTCACATCGAAAGGAGCCAGTTGAGGTGGTTTGGGCATCTGACAAGGATGCCTCCTGGGCACCTCTTGGGTGAGATATTCCGGGCATCTCCCATCAGGAGGAGGCCCCGGGGCAGACCCAGGACACGCTGGAGAGATTATATCTCTCGGCTGGCCTGGGAACAAGCTGGAGGAGGTGGCTGGGGAGAGGGAGGTCTGGGCTTCTCTGCTTGGCTGCTGCCCCCATGACCCAGCCTCGGATAAGCAGAAGAGGATGGATGGATGGATGGATGGATGGATGGATTAATAAAGTGTACATTATTATTATTAATTTGCTTTTCTCTATCTCTCTCAGGTTAATTGTTTTCTTCAATTCCATTTTTCAGATATGTAAAGACCTTACCCTTGCTTTCCTCAGACATCAATTTTAAAAATCAACTTCCACTATGGGGCAGTTGGTCCTGAGAAATCAAATATGCCAATTCATTTTTTCCCAAATATCATCGGTACCGAAATACCTTAAACAAAAATGTTGTCGCGTGACATAAAACATACACGTTTTAACAAAGTTATTACATCACCTGTCATAAAAACAAGAGGGTACAAATATATTAGAAATCTGTGAAGACATGTTTAAAACTTAATTACATATCAGGCAAATAACAAAGTGAATTCGTGTTTTATACACCAGTTTGAGCCGGCACACTGGACTCCTCTGAGAAGTCATAATTGAATCCACTAAAACTAATTTTTCTCTTCTTTTCTCTTCTCACAGTAAATGTGTTTTTACTATTTCTTCTGCTTTTTTGTGAAGCGGAAAATAAACATAAAAAATGATTTGCTAATCACCAATCCTGTACAGTACAGTACAGTACAGTATCAATCCTGTTACAGTAATTAGAGCAGCTGTGACGCAAGCTGAGAATGCACTGTCATAATTTACAAGGTTATAAAATCGCAGGTTTTATTATTTATTTTCTGCTTCAGTGTTAAGTAAAATATAATACGTTTTAAAACCTATATATGTTGACATCATTATGAAAGTGGTGTGGGTATCTAATGCCTATTTAAAAGAAACATTTAAAAAATTTAAAATTTTATATGTTACAAATTTGCCTGTGTACAAATCAAGCGTCAAACTCCAGGACTGAAAAATGAAGACAGAGTAAGTGTGAACATTTGCATTTCCTTAAGTGGACACTAGAGGCTAACTACACAAATGACTTAATTCCCATAAACTCCTATGTTAAAACATCCCAATTTATACCAAAATAAACAGGCTTATAAAGTGGTACAAAAATGGATTTGCTCTTTATCATTTCTGTTTTTTCCCAGCAAAACAACTGTAGCTACACATTTTTATGTAACTCACCCATTCTTAAAGCTTAACAATAGGGCTACAGCTGCTTTGAGTGACAGGTGGATATGCTAGCTGTTTCCTAGGGTATATTGCTATCAGTTCAAGTCTGTGAACTGGACCTCTCAATCTTGTTTGTGCTCTTGGTGCTTTTTGGAGCATTTTGATGTAAATATCAAAAAAATAACTTGGATGTACAGTCACCAGCCACTTTGTTATACATATATAACCATCTCTAGAGTTTACACATGGTCCAAAAAAGAGAAAATATTCAATGAGTGGAAGTTGGAAGTGTTTTGTTGATGACAGAGAGGAGACAGACAAGCCTGCTTGGAGCTGATGTGAAGACAACTTAAAGAACCAAGATATGCAGAAGAAGGCCATGTCTTAATGCTCAAGTCAGCTCAACCTGCTTTCTTGGCCATGAGCTCAATGTACTCAGCCGGCCTCCACAGTCACCAGAGCCAATACAGGACATTGTATATGTGTGTAATTGTACTAACAACCCATCCATGAACTGCACTAGGGCTTTAATAAGTGAAATTCTAATCTTTTATTTGTCTTTTTACTTTGCAGTAATTTGCAGTTTTCTGTCCTTGCAATGCATCCATGCATTCATTGGATTGCATTGCAAGGACTTACCTTGCTAACTAAGCTTGCTAGCATTAAGTAGTAAATTAGAATCCCACTCTATGCATACGCAAGTAAAGCAGAAAGATTGACTAGGTATTAATCCGTCCTTTCATTTTCTTCCAATCTTCCATTTCAGGTTCACAGAGAGGCTGAAACCTATGCCAGCTGTCGCAAGTCAAGAGATGCTCTCTGTACTCTCTGTACAGCTCAGCAGGGCTAACACAGAGCTAACCATTAAAGCTCACATTCACACCAATTATCCTAACCCAATGCATGTCTTTGGATGGTGGAAAAAAGTTAGAGTACCCAGAGAGAACATGTAAGCTATATACAGAAAGGCCTCAGACTGGATTGAAAACCATGGACCTTTTTGCAATGATGTGGCACTGCTGCCACAACTAGATATGCTGTATCTAGTTGTCGTATCTACGAGTGTTATCACAGCCATGGAGCACCATCATGATGTACAGGGGACTGTACATACTGTAAACTGACATTTGTAAACAAATGTTATTGGTCTGGTCACTTAGGATTAGGATGATGTACACAAACTCCTTGAAGACAAAATTCTAAAGCTGAAGATAATTTACCTGTTCTGAGGTTAAAATAATGTTGAGCGATATGATCCTTCTCTGCCAAAATGGAGAGCACAACAGGTGGGGCGGGGCATTGTGAATGGCTGGTTCAATTAAATTACAACATTACAATTACAATTACAATTGAGGTACAGCTTATTTGGTTACAGTCATACATCCACTGGGATACTTCGGTGTCATTGCGGGCAACGCAGGGTAGCATCTTGTCGAATGAGGCAGGTGCAAGTTTGATCAACTTTGTAGTAGACTGGCGGACACAAAAACTACAACAAGCTTTTAAGTACAATTTGCCTTATCCTACAGACAGCTGCAGTTTTTGAATTAATGCTTGGCGGTTTGGAACTCTGCAGTTATTGACTTTTATACACAGTGTGCTACAATAATAAATAATAGCACTTACAGCTGATCATGAGGGACGAGATGGTGTTTGGTGATTTTTTAAAAGATTTACTTTAAGGCTTTTTGCCTTTATTTGATAGGTCAGCATTGGAGAAAAGAGGAAAAAGAGCAGGAGAACACACAGCAAAGGCCTACAGGTCAGCTTCAAACTGCATTTTAGCCACAGGACATATGAGTGCCTCCTAAGCCAGTAAGCTAAACTGGAAGGCTAGGTGCTTTATTTCATAAATCTGTGGCAGTGGGAGTGAAAACACTTGAATTCAAAGATTAAGAGTTGTGTCCCGATACTTTTGTCCATAAAGCCTGGCGTCAGGAGCCTATCCCAGCTGCCACAGGATGAGAAGGGGGGTACACCTTGGACAGGTGGCCAGCCTATCACAGGGCTTCTCTGTGAGAGCCCCCCCCCTCCAAAAAAATCAAATCCCAATAATTCTCCTGTGGTGACTGACAGTGCCACCTTGGACTTTGTCCTCTTTAGCAGAGTCTGTTGTGTTTTATAATTAAATAAAGTGCTTGAATTGCCCTCAAAGAAACCGACTCTTACAAGAAGCTCAGACTGATTTATTAGGAACTTGCAAATAAAAGTGTGACACACCAATTTTGCCCAAATTACAATAATTTACCAACCAGTTTGTATAGACTATAAAACAATATGAATTCGATTTTCTGTCTATAATGTGTACTGTTGCTTACACTGTAATTTAGTTTAGGATGTAGTTCTAGACTTTAAAGAATCTGACAAATAAAAGCCGGGACTACATACAGAGATACTGAAGGAGAGCATTAATCACACGCACACACACACACACACTCCTAATTCGGTGTCCTAATTCATGTCAGCAGGCTTGCTTCGCTGACAGACAGTGGCCGCATGCATGCATGCAGGTCTTTGCTCTTTGCTGCTGCATGCGCCAAGAGCCATCTGTCCTGTAACAGAAAGAGCGGCGTAGATTATGTTGTCCAAAGTGAGAGAGAGAGAGAGAGAGAGAGAGAGAGAGGGTCCTGTTACACAGACAAAGTTCAGCGGTTGAAGTTGGAGTATCTGTGTCTCTGAAACCATCCTGGTGTTGCTGTGAACTTGTCAAAATGGGAGCTTTCCCTGTATTGCCATCTTTCATTTAACTTCTGTTACCTCTGCTTGAATGACAGCACAAAATTACAACTGTTGATAATGTCTACCAACAAAAATGGGAAATAGATATGGTTTTGATCACCAATACTTGGTTCTCAACTGTGTGGATATAAGACTTTTGCATTTACTAAACTCTGACCTGCTTCACTCCCAAATACAGAAAACTAAGCAATAACCTGACTTGAATCAGTAGAAGACAGTTTAACAAGAGCAAAAATGTTATTAGGGCACAGTGTGTATGTTAATGGTACACATAACATAACCACAACGGTTAATGGTTAATGGACATTCTGATTCATGTACTCAAGCTGTAATTTGTAAACGGCAAAACTGGTCAGATGCATAGCATTTTTTTCTTATTTTTCTTTTCTTTTAGGCTTTTATGCTTTCCTTGTGACACTGCTCCGCATTCTGTCAAAACAAGTTTCCTTTCCACATTCAGGTTTCCTGTCATCTTCCCTTAAGCTTATTCCTCTGTCAGTTATCTAATCCAGTGTTTCTGTGCCTCTTCTCTTGCAGAATAAAATCCTGAACCGAACTGGTTGCTGCCCAGTTTGCACTGAAAGTGAGTAAGTCCTTCTCCACCCGTATCCTTCTGCCTCCACACAGTGATTTGTGGGATTCTCACTGCAGTGTCTTCTAATCTATATATCTAGGGAAGCCCTTTAATTTGAGCCCATCAAAGTCTTAAAATATCTCAAATATATTTATATATATATATTTTGTTTGTGGCTGCACTAGAATCGGAGTTATTGATACTGAATGTTTAGAAAGCTAATTATAAGTCAGAACCTATGAATTGTTCTTTTTGTGAGCAATAAAAATAAAATCTGAGTCTGGCTTCTGCAGTTCACTTGAGTATTCCCCGTGAACTTCAGTCCAGACTGTGGTTTACCCTTTGGGTCATTTTACTTTAGCTTTTGGCTTCAAACTGCAGCAAAAAATCCCCCAAAATGTTCTATTTCAGGACTACAAATACTCCATAAACCCCACTTGTGTATAATATAGAGTTTAGATTTAGCTGGATAGGCAGATGTATTACCACAGTGACTCACATTAGTGCCACATATTTCAGCATTTATCGTAAATTATTTTTCTGCTGCTAGCTGTCAGATTTCGACATCTATCCATTTTTATAAAGTGCTTAACTTTGGGTTGCCTCTTGCTGTTCCAAAGTTCATGTTTTAGGTCACTGAAGTTTAAAAAAGGCATTTGCTTTCTTTGACTTCTTTCTATTTCTTGTTTAAACATATCAAGAGCTTTCTTTTTCTTTGCCCTACTTTAGAGCCAGGGGTGTGTACAGTCTTCGGTGACCCTCACTACAACACCTTTGACGGCAGGACCTTTAACTTTCAGGGAACTTGTCAGTATGTTCTGACTCGTGATTGTGGTAGTATTCCCTCTGGAGGGCCTGGGAATAACATCAACCACAACAGCCCAGACTCGAGCTTCACGGTAAGATGGAAGGGTATCACTTCATAATACAGCCCACAACTGAGGGCATACTTCCTCTGTAATTAAATTGAATTTGAGTGTATATACAGGAAACAAATAAATAATTATATTGTAAGTAAATTTAGATATTGGTTTAGTAATTTTAAGTAGTGTGCAATTTCATGGTAATGCTGGAGGAAAACAAACCATATTTCCCCATCTTATATCATAAGTATGCTGTACTTTTCAGGCCGCAGGCCTTATTACAGAGTGTATTAATCTTTATTTATATTTGTTATGTTGATGTGTATGCTGGATGTCCTGTTATTCAATTATTCTTTTATCTTACTTACAACAGAAAAAAT
The DNA here is from genome assembly GCA_015052645.1 of Benitochromis conjunctus. Classification (NCBI taxonomy): domain Eukaryota; kingdom Metazoa; phylum Chordata; class Actinopteri; order Cichliformes; family Cichlidae; genus Benitochromis; species Benitochromis conjunctus. Next base: position 33,996 of record VOQK01024711.1, on the reverse strand, counting down.
AAATACCGTCAAAATGTTTCCATATAATATTATTTCACCATCACTGGTCAAAAATAATTTTCAAAAGGAGTGTATAGTATATTTTCCTATAAAATACCTGAAAGTTAGGCCAGGTTAAGCCGTATTATAGTGTGTTATTGATGGACGTTGGATTACCTGTAAAGAAATACACTAAGAGTTGATAAAATGTGTACTCACAATGAGATGGAAAAAAGTGGGAAACTGCTCATCTCTGCTGACCGCTCAGCTGACTTTTTTCACACATTAGAAACCAAATGAAGCTGAACTTTATAAAGACATCAGGACTTCTGAGACCTCAACAGATCCTGATTTATCCGGTTTTATTGGCTTTTAATCGCACTACTTTGATTTTAGGTGTTGGTGAAGAATCACGCCCGGCGGACTCGCTCCTTCTCCTGGACTCAGTCTGTTGAGGTGAGGCTGGGTAGTGTGATCCTCAGCCTGCACCAGCACTTGACGGTACGGAAGAATGGCACTCGCATCGCCCTGCCCTACCATGGCCCTGGGGTGCATGTAGACCTGGATGGATACCTGCTCAAACTCACCACCATTGCAGGTCAGTATACGTCTTTGTGATCCAACTTTTAAATCAGCAAATATTCGCCAATATTTGTGGTTTCAGCTTAAGGTGAATTCATTTGATTGAACATTGTAAACACCTCCCAGATTCCACATCACTGGAGACTTCTTGATAAAAGTACGGTATGGCTCAGTGAGTGGAGCCTGGTTCTCCATGTATCATCATCTATTTTACATTCTGTGTGGCCCTTTCACCTGATTTGGTCTGACTGTACCTGTGTGTGGCCTTCTGTCAAAGGCAAGCGACGGCAGAAGCGCAGGAGTCTTCTGCCCTCTCACACCACTCGAATAAAATATGCAGAAAGGTTAATATGAATTTTTTGTCCAAAATTAACGCAGCTTTAAGATTAACAGGCAAGTGTTTTTTAAACAATAACCGCACAAACTTTGCAGATGAAAACCACATATCTGAAAAATTAGTTGATAATTTGAAATCATTCTGTTACGAGAGACGGTTATGAATAATAAAGATTTTGTTTCTCACCTCCACCTCTCTCTGCAGGTCTGGAGATCACATGGGATGGTGACAGTTTTGTGGAGGTTGTAGCCGCTCCTCATCTGCGTGGGCGCCTCTGCGGCCTTTGCGGCAACTACAATGGCCACAAGCGCGACGATACCATGGGCGGTGACGGCCAGTTCAAGTTTGACGTGGACGAGTTCGCAGAGTCGTGGCGAGTCGAGGGAAATGAGGTTTGCACCAAACATCACCCGCCTCGCAGGCCGACGTCATTCCTGTGCCCCGGCAGCGTCAAAGTCAAGTTCAGAGCTCACCGGGAGTGCCAGAAGATAAAATCGTGGCTTTTTAGCAAGTGCCACAGTGTGGTGGACTTCGGGTCTTTTTACAGGTGAGGAGAAATCTCAAGCGACAACTTAATGGTTAAAGTACCACATTTTTACTGTTTACCAGCTCTACACAAACACTGTAGCTTGTCACACGTAACCATTTCTCTGTCCTACCATAACCATACTTGTATGATGCTTTCAGTATAACATATTCCATTACAACAACCTAATCTTAAACAAAACCAAATTCCGCCCACTGTAGGTCGTGTGTGACGGATATGTGTGAGTGTCCAGTTCATAAAAACTGTTACTGCGAGACCTTCATTGCCTACAGCAGAGCCTGTGAGAGGGAAGGTGTGTCCGTCCTCTGGAAACCTGAAGCTGCTTGTATGGGTGAGTGGCAGCACTCATAAGATAATCATAGAGCCTTCTGAGAGGTGCTCAAGACTGTTAGGGCCAGTCTTAATGACACCTGAGCCAGATTTTTTTGTTTTAAAAGAAAATGCTGCAAGACTTCTGAGATACCAAACCCGACACTTACTGCAGCTGCCATTCCAGTTCATAGTACTCTCTTTTAGAAAAGTAGAAAGGGATTTACCTTATGTATGCTTAAACTCCCTCTTTTGCTATATATTATCCTTCAATCTTGATAAAATGAATAGTATGTATTAGGTTTGGTATGACTGCATCAGAAACAGCTAATTCCAGAGGACTGCTTCTTATGAGAAGCTGCTGAGAACTTGCTCACATTGACATAATCAAGTCCTAACTTTTCCCCCTTTCTACCTTTTCTTCCTCTGATCAGCCACCCAGTGTAAACACGACGCGGTGTACGACACCTGCGGTCCAGGCTGCACCAAAACCTGTGACAACTGGAACGAGATCGGACCGTGCCGCAAGCCCTGCGTGGCCGGCTGCCACTGCCCCGCCAACCTGGTGATGTTTCAGGGACGGTGCATCAAACCCACAGCATGCCCTGGACGGTGACCCCTATGAACCGGGGGAAGGGGACTGAATTAGGGAGGGTCATCTGAACTAAAACTAAGGGTCCAAACTAGCAAAGAAGAGTTTGGGAAGACACTAAAGAGTCTCAAGTTGACAGATCAGATGCAACAAGGTACTCAGGGTCAGTAACTTCACAAGGAAGTACGCTGTTGTGACTTAGATGCCAGCGATCCAACCAATGGTGACGGACTGAAGGGAAACTCAGCTGATCGTCTGATCACGGCACGTTCGATTTCTGACTTTCTCACGACTCCTTGTCACACTGTTGCTATACCAGTCGCTACCGCAGGAGGCACCAATTACAGTTTTGGAGAATAAAAAAAATCTCAAGTGACAACTTAAGTGGCATGTGGAGATTTTACAACTCACGAATTTGAGGAACTTCGACATGTTTCCATGGACCCTCAGGGAGTAATCTGGGGCCAGAGGACTCTACGTATAGCCAACATGGCGACGGAGTTTCTCTCGCAAACACATTAAAGTGAACAACAGAGCATCTGCATTTGGAATAGTGAGATTCAAAGTCAACGAGAAACTCGGATTCATCATATCAAAACTGAACTTATCTCTATTCCATCATTTCATACTGTAAGCTAGCCAGATTTATATGAAAGACAGACAAGCTTTTATATAATTATTGTTCTAATTATTAATATTATTGTTATTATTTGTTGTTTATGTTAATTTATATATCAGTCAAATGACACGTCGTAGCAAGAGCCAGAATCATGAATATAATTGTGTTATAAATGATTTAAAGGGAAACAAAAGCTATTTATGTATTTGTTGTGTATTTTTTGTTACCGTTTGAAGAGAAATGCCCAAATGTGACTCAGCTGTTGCACCATCGCAGGGATTAAGTACTGTACTGTATTACGCTCAGTGTACAGGTTGTAGTGGTTAGTAAACTGAAGGTGTTCGTGTAAGCATATGTTTCACTTGACGATAATTATTTAAGACCAGCAATATAATCTTTTCTCGAAGTTCATTTTTGACTGTCGTCTTTCCTCTGTGTAGTGTTGGAGAAAAATCGAGAGTACGGCTGCCGGTTCAAATCCCAAAAGAAGCCAGTGTTAAAAAAAAATGAAGTAAAGCTGATTTCATACTTGGATGTTGATCTGTGGCTCCTTAGATTTTTCTCCACTAAAGCTAAAAGACGCAAATCTTGAAAAAAAAGGAGTAAAATTACTTTTAAATACATTTGCACAGCTTTAATACACTTCAAATTTATACAAACATATTTCACATGAACACATCTCTAAAACAAAACATAAGGACTAAAAGCACCAAATACATCAGAGTTCATTCAACAGCAAAACCGAGTCTCCACGGTTGTACAGGTTTTAGGGGATTACACGTGTGTGCACCTGTTTCACTGGTTTCACTCACTTCGACAGTTCATCACCCTCTTTCACTTCAAGCAGTGTTTAAAAGCAGAAAAAAATGACTGCAGTCTGGCCCGGGTGGAGAAACGAAACACTGACACATTGAAGATAGTGAAATTTTCCCCGTTCGAGAAGAAATACTTACATTTCACCTGCTACTGTAACTCTTTCCCGTACTGCACAGTATGACAGTCTTATAACTCACAATCATGTCTCCTTTGTTATGTGAGTTAATGAAGAACAGACGAGCTTCAGTTTAGAACACTGCCCACAACATGAACGTAGCTATGAGTTGATGTCAAACATCAAAATGTTGATGCGTCACATCCACTCTTAAAATCTCCAATTTTAGTAACATAGAATAGCAGAAAGTTAGAGCAAATTTACTCTTTCATTTGGTAGCTGACGCATCTTTTTGGAGCTGATGTCCAATAAATGATACAAGTATTGGGATGCCAGTTACACGTGTTTTCTATTCCTTGTTGACGTTTTCAGTTTGCAAGCTTTGCACTGCTGAGGTTGTATATGGGATAGTGCTATGCTGGGATTTACATGAGGTCAGCTGTCTCAATCAAAGTTTGTTCAACAGTAAAAGGTGCAAAATGTGAGTGCGGTGGGTGGAGTCGATGGAGCACGGTCCATCCACTCCCACACAGTCCTGAGAAGAGGCGTGACAGCATCTGTGTGTGTGCATGTGATTCAGGAAACACACAAAGTCATTCTGTAGTTGTTCCCTATGTTAAATGTGGTTTTAAAGTAAATGAAAGTTCAGTTTTAAGCCGTCTGTAGAGAGTGATGCTTATGGATTATTTGAAGACACTTGTTTCTTCCTCTGCAAATGAATGCAGTCACACTAAAAGGTTTTGAAAAAGTGGCACGTCAGAACCTCGGTCCCAAACCACAGTATGGTATATGAGCCACACACATTACTGTGGCTGCAAGCATTAAACAGAAGAAAATAGACTCGAACCTAAACAGACGCTTTGGGTCACATAAAGCGTGGTCTCTGCAAACAGCTGTATTGATTAAAATAGACCCTTACAATCTACAATGAACCTCAACTGGACAAGCGGAAGAAAATGGATGGATGGGTTCAAGTGTGTTTGTTTCTGTCTTGCCATACGCTTGTGCCCAAGGCAAATTTCACACTGATTATAAGAGTATATCTCATGTTAATCTTAGAGTAACTGTTTAATTATACTGATGGCAATTTCCTTTAAATATGACCCAAAACCTGTTACCAAGTTACAAAAATGACAATCATCTGGCGTTTCATCCTAAAATTTAGCATTGGTCAGTTGGGAAACACAAATGTCCAAATACTGTGAACTTTAAGTCTGATCATGCTGTAATTAAATCCCTCAGTTTTCTCTACACTGTGGGCTGTTATACTGCATTCATCATTAAAAACGGTATCTTCACGGTCTCTAGCAGACATCGAAAGAAAATCACTGATACAAATCACAATTACACATAAACTACTGAAAAAAAATTACAATTACAGTACAATTACAATTAATTTAAAAGTACAATTACACACTGACGTCGTTAAGTGATTTTCATACATGTAGGACACAGCAAGAGATCTGTTTGTGTTCTAACTACTGGAAACACTCGGTTTCGTTTATACAGTGGGTGGCACCTGTTCAGAGGGTGCAGGAAGCATGATCGAAAATTAAAATTACCAGCTCTATGCACACACAACCTCAGTGCAACAGGGATCTGACCAGTTAAAGTCTGTTGAACTTGTGGTTTGACCGACTGAGATATTTTCATTGTCACATACAACCACTGCAGGTGATGCCTGGAAACATTTCAGGGCTGCAATCAATGCCTGAAAAAGGCATTACACTGCGAACATTCCTGTACATGTTGTACACGACGAGGGGCAGTTCAACTCTTTGGCATTTTCAGAAAATGACACATTCACTTAATTTTCCAAGCAAGAATGCTTTAAGGCGTGGAATGGTACAATGGTATAGGTTTTGTATGAAAATACTGGAGCAAAAAATAAAATGTTCTCTGTTTGCAAATGATACATAGCTGATACAACAAACTTGAAAGTGATGATTAACACATTGCATGCTTCTGGGGCAAATTCATTTCCCCCTTTAAGCCAGAGTTTAATTTGGTTCTTTGATTTGATTTTAATTTTTTAATCTTGACAGAAATTTTGTATATGCCAACCCTGATGCACCTGTCTTCTTTCAAATATGATTAACTTGTCAGTTATGGCCTCACAGCCCGACTGGAGGATTAAATATCATCAGTAATACTCTGAAACATCGCCGTGATGCTGGAACTGTTTGTGAGTCTGCATTTTCCTCTGACCATCAGAAAAAAAGCAAACCCTGACAGATTCCTGTGTGTTTGTAACTGCAGTTCCATATAAATAAGATTAGAAAAATAAACGCTCGTGCCGTCTGGCGCCACAGAGTAGACAGTGGAAGTAAAACGCAGCTGGTGAAGAAAGTGGAGCAGCTAATTAGTCAGCTGAAATCAAAAGAGAGCTACAACACTAGACTTACATTCTATAGCTTACTTACATGTTATTCATACCAGCAATCTGAGTTTCTGCTAGTTGTTGAGTCTTTTCTGCCCCCTTGTGGATGGAAAACAAACTAACTGGAGCTTTAAAACAACATGCAACATGTTGCCCTGTTAATTTTTCATGAGTGTAGATAAGCAAACCATAATCTCAACCTGCTAAAAGGTGAAATCTAGTGAGTGTAGTGATGCTACTTTAAAAAAATAAATAAAACAAAGACCAGCAAACAGCAAACTAAAGTTAGCATCAGCAACTGATACTGATTCTGCATCGTGTTCCACAATGACCTCAAAACCTTAGTGGATGACAAAATACCTGCGTCATTTTTTTCATTTGAGTCGTTGCTATTTGCAGATCATCTGTGCAATTCTGCATTTTTTTGTACTCTTAGCAAAATGAAAAAACATATTACAGCAATGATCGTATAGCTACAGAAAATCTTGCTTGCTAAACCATAGACAAAACTGAACAAACGCTAATGATACAAGTAAATAAAACTAGCTGCTCTAAGTACAGAAAATATGTATGTGCACTCTAATATATAATCTTCCAAACCTCTGAAGAAAATTTCTCTTTGTGTCCAGTTTCGCTATACAAAACAAGATATACATCTAATAAAAAATACACTCTTAAGTTGCAGGCTGGCCAGCTTTCAGGATATACTAAAGCAAATAAAAAAAATATATGTAGTCAAACCAACCTACACAGCTGGGGTCAGCTATCACAGCAAAGAAACAAGTGAACCAGGCAGAAAGGAGGAGGAGTGTGGACAGAGAGACTGACCAGCAGAGTTCAGTCGTCATCGCTGTCACTGCCTGACTCGCTGAGCTGAAGGTCATTTCCTGTGGGGAGCAGAAGAAAAATTACTATAATACCAAAAAGGCGGTGTGGTAGCACAAAGTCACTGGCAGTGAATGAACAGAATCAGCAGCAGCACAGAAAACGAATGCACGCATGCATGAATTCCATCTCTCGACGCGACCAAGCCTGAGCATAACCCAACGGTACTCACGGAGTGTGTTCATGAGCTGGTTGTTCCCCTGCTGCCGGTCAGCTCCTCCGTTGGCCATGGGGTGGCGGCTGGGTGACGTCTGGCTGAGGGGTCGGGGGGTCTCGAGCTCACCGTCGCTGCTGCTGCTGTCATCGCCGCTCCCTGAGGCGCTGCCCGAGTCTGAGGAGCTGCTGCTGCCGCTGCTGCTCATCTGCTCGATCACCTCCACCTCTGCTCGCAGCTCTGTTAAGAACAGCAGGGAATCGCCATAGTTAACACCAAGACATTTGGCATTTACGGAAAAATAGCTTATAACAAACTGGAATGTGTAAATGATCTTATATTTATTTAGAACTATGTGATACTTAAATGCATTTAAAGAAAAACATTTATTAAGGGATTAACATCACAAATAACATATTCAATATAGAATATGTTATTTGTGATGTTAATCACAAACTATAGTTATGCCAGGAAAATGAGCTCTTCTATTATGAGCTGTGACTGTGTATCACCTTCCTTACCTCTCTTGATGTCATCGAGCTGAGGCTCTGGGGAGGGGTTATCCTTAGACGGGGAGGGAGAGGTTTTGATCCCAGCACCGGGTTTAGTGGGGGCCCTAAACTGAGAGGTGGGCTGGCTGGACCGAAGTGACTGCTGCTCAATCCGGGCCTGGATCTTACTGCTGCCCTCTGCCCTGTAAAACACACACATACGCACGCACAAACAAACACACACGCACACACAACAGATGTAATTTCACCTGGATATATTTAATAGTAACATAGAAGCCAGCCTGAACTTCCCACTTCAATAACTTAAATTTTTTCATCACTGATATCTCACCTAGTTTTCTTGACCTGGATGCTGCTGCTCAGTTTCTCCAGTACAAACTCCCCGGTGTCGTGGTTAATGATGAGCACACAGTCCTTCTGGTATGGCCGCTTGTTCCCTTTGAATACTGTCATGGGAGGGGTAGAGCCCTGAAAGAAAAGAAAAAAAAATGTATGGACTAAATATGGACAGTCTTGATTAATTTTGCCAGGCCCTATTACATTAAAACAGTGCAAGGTATCATTATACAGTGCTGTGCAAAGGTCTTGAGCCATCCCTTATTCCTGGTGTGACCGACTCACTCCCCGACTTCACTTTGAATTGACTTGATTGTACAAACTCTGTTTTTACCTAAGATACTGGATTTCTAAATGTGCAAACATAAATACAAATGTAGTGTCTAAGGTAAAAACAGACTTTGTACAATCAAACAAGCTTGAAAATCAGTATTTGGTATGACCACTGTTATTCCTCAATTCCTGTTATTCCTACTCTCTTAAGTAAGCTTTCTTGTAATTTCTTCAAGTAGTCTCCAGGAATAGTTCTCCATGGTTCCTGAAGGACATCTAGCATGCACTTCCTTTATTTGAGCAGGTGGTACCTGTTCAACCAAGTTAAAGTCAGTGTTTGAGGATGATGAAGTTGATACTAGGAGAATGGAAATTATTTTATTAATTTACGGAAAGAAAAGCATATCATGCAGTCTTACTGGAATATGAGGTAGTGTTATGGTAACTTCATCTCCTTTCCCAACTTGAAGCTCTCCCTCACAGCTTGTGTCAATCGATGCTGGTTTGAAGTCATCTGAAAGGGAGATACAACAGATAATTTAATCAGGTGCTTTAGGAGAAACTCTGTAGGTAATTATAAATACATAAACATTTTATTAAGTCTCTTAAACAAATATTAAAAGATTATGAGCCAAAAAAACACCCAAATTTAAAACCTGAGAATCGGGTGTAAAAAGATAACATTCATTGTGTATAATGCTGCCACAGCATTTGCAACAAATAATTACTTAATTCTTTTCTCCATATAATTACACACACACAGACTGTGTAAGACACAGCCTCTCCGTCCATGTAAGAAAGACAGTCTGACACTACAGTAATCTAACAGCGCGCTTCGTATGGTGCCAAAGTTTTATTTAACACATCGCGCAGTATATCACACTCACATCTGATGGTGTGAAAGGAAGACTTTGGCCTCTTCTCAAAGCTTTCTCCGAGCTTCAAAACATGCTCCTCTTTGTCCAGCAGCGGATTCGTGCTCCCGTTCATGGCTCTGTTGATTTGATGGTTACTAAAACTCGCATTTAGGTGAAATCCCACGAAGAGCCGAGGGCAATCTGGCAAGTTGAGCAGGATCAAAATAAGATGCCAACTACAACACAAATTTAGCTTCCTGTGGCTAGCAGTTAGCAAAACATCACGTGGCCACGCCTTTTCCGCTTTTGGTCCGGCTCTCAAATATTGCCGAAAGCGGGCTGTGTTAGCAACTTCAACGGTTTTCATTAAAGTACAAGTTTAAAAACAACAATAACAAACAAACAAACAACGCATTTAACTACATAATAAATTATAAAAATATTTTCGGTGCTTTAATTTAGTAAGTAACGAGTAATTATAGAAAACGGGCCACTCGATGAGAAACGGAATTAAATAGTAAAGACTACACGACATAATTTAGTTAACGGACAACATGGATGCAATAAATGTGGAAAAAATACGGCTAGCCTCGAAGTTGTTTTAAAATAAAACCCTAAATCAATTAATTGGGGTTAGCATGTTTGGAAGGTCTATTTTTGATAAACGAGTATAAAGGTGGGGACACTGTGGGACCTTTTGTCATGGCATTGTCAGAAAGTGAGGTTTTCAGTGGCGATATTAATTGTACACATCCTGAAAAAGAAGAGTCGAAAGACCAAGCAAAAATCTCCACTGCCAGGGTTTTAACTCTGGGGGAGCAGGAAAGACTGAACGGTGAGCGGGCTCTGGTGTCTGACTTCAAAAAGATGAAGCTGGAGAAAGAAGCGCAGAAAAACTGGGACTTGTTTTACAAAAGAAACACAACGAATTTCTTCAAGGATAGACACTGGACTACCAGGGAATTTGAAGAGCTCAAGGCATGTCGAGAGGTGAGGAAATGTTTACAACAGCTGACATCAGAGGAGGCGCGTTTCACTGGATATAACATCTGTCTGTTTTGTCTGAAATATTTGAGCTCTATGACTGACATGCATGAGGTGGTGTGCTAAATAGATCAAACGTATACTGATTTTAATGTGTACAATGGACACCCTGCTAAACTCCAATCATATGCCAGTTTAAAGAAAACTTGAGGCTTCACAGAACATGAATTAAGATTTTATTTTTTACGACTTATCGGTTTAAGATAATCCACCTATTAATGATATAGTTTTACTCAATTAACAGCTAAATAAAGTGAATGATTTTCTATAAAGCTGATATTTAGAGGTCAGTTAAAACGCAAAGCTTGCAACTTTCGAAAGTAATTTACCATAAAGGATTTTGTATAAGTTTTTAAGTAAGTTGTTGGAGTTTCACTATTAAAAATTATTGAGCTGAGTTGAGAGACATGAGTAGACTAATAACTTGTGTTCTTGGCTATTTTTAATTTGTATTTGTCCCATCTTACTTGCAGTTTGAGTCCCAGAAGTTGGTGCTGTTGGAGGCAGGCTGTGGTGTTGGAAACTGCATCTTCCCTCTGCTTGAGGATGACCTCAACATCTTTGTTTATGCCTGTGACTTCTCACCACGAGCAGTTGAATTTGTCAGAGTAAGCTCTATTAGCGCAGCTGTAGTACTACTTTACATTCACATGGATTCAGACATTTTAACCTGAGAACTAACCAATACAATCTCATTATTTTCCTACCGTTTACTGAAGGATCCCTAAAATATTCTTTAGGTACATGGGATATAAAGTGACCTGCTGTAGTGGACCAGTTGACAGCATTTTTATTTTAAGCTCCCTTCTTGGAGAATTTTTTTTTTCCACTGGAATGAACAATAAAGAGAAAAAAACCCACTTAATTTTGTAAATAAAATTCCTTTGCTTTCTTTGTGTTGACAGCAAAACCCTCTGTACTGCCCCGAGCGGTGTTGTGCCTTCCAGTGTGATTTAACTAAAGATGACCTGATGGAAAATGTGCCAGAGGGCAGTGTGGATGTTATCACACTCATTTTTGTCCTGTCAGCTGTCCATCCTGACAAAATGAAGCTGGTTTTGGAGAACATTAGCAGGGTGAGAGCATAGATGGCATTGTGGATTGATTTAGTATAAGGCTGTACTCCCAACTTGTAAAGTTGAAATGAAATGCTATGATAGGTGGGAGAGTTCTCTCCTACCGGAACTACACAAGCACTTGCTTTCTGTACTCATAATGTGGATAAAAATAAATGTTTGATTGTAAGTAGCCTTTAATCTGATGATGTATTTGGTGGTTAATTTCAAGCTATGCTTTTAATGTGCCACATTTAGTCAGACTGAAATAGTTGTGATTTGCATGTGACCTTAAGGTGCTGAAGCCAGGAGGATTTGTCCTCTTCAGGGACTACGGACTTTATGACCATGCCATGCTCCGATTTAAACCTGGAAACAAGCTGGGCGAGAACTTCTACGTACGCCAAGATGGAACTAGGTCCTTTTTTTTCTCTAAAGGTCAGTAATTTATTTTAAGGATGTTATTTTCTGTTGATACTAGCTTAGCTTAGCCATATAATTAGATAGATATATAGCAAAGGTTTAGAGGTAGAATGCACTTTTGTTTTCAACACTGTACAATGTCTAAAGTATTTTAGTGTTGATCTACTTAACGAAGTTATCTCAAGAAAGTATGACCTAGGAAGGAGAGGTCAATGTTCTTGCTTATGAATGTGCTGATATTTTGAAATAAATGGTGTGAATGCTCAATTCATATATTTCATCTTTTTATAACATGTCAGAAAATCCCTAAATCTTTGTTTTTTACAACTGCTTTCAGAGTTCCTGGCTGAGCTGTTTGAGAAGACAGGCTTCAACTGTGTTGCCAATGACTATGTTCTTAGAGAGACTGTCAACAAGAAGGAGGGACTTTGTGTTCCCAGAGTCTTCCTGCAGAGCAAATTTATGAAACCTGGTCATTCAGAGAGCTGAACTTTGCCTTTTCCATCTCCAAAATCTACAGATGTTTTGGCAAAATATTGAAATGTCAGATAAAAACTGGACAGTAAAACTTTACCAGAATAGAAATCGGGCCATCACAGGTGAGTAACTTAACAGTATGTACTCCTGCTGTCTGCTGACCAAACCACCTGAGGAAGGCTCCCAGAAAAGCTCTGCTGCGAGCTGTTAAAGAGATTTGATTGGATTTATCCAGGCGTTAAACACGGTTGCTAAAACGTTTGAACTCACATTTTGTGTGAGTTGAAACTTTCACAGACGGTGATGCAGTTCTGAGAAACATTTTGATTATAAGCTTCATTTTTTCTGTGAACAAACCAGTATTTTGATTGCTAATAGAATTACTGGTTTCCCTACCCCTTTATTCCCCCAATTTTATGTGCAAGTGAAAATTTAAAAATGTATTTTTTAAATAAATGTATTTTAATGTTTTCCCACATATACGGTGGGAGGACACGTTAATCTATGTGTTATAATTTCCCACTTTTGTATGTAAAATTTTGAACAATTGTTGACGGTGACAAAGCAAAGTCTCTCATGCTGTTTATGGTTCACATTTTACGGGCCATGAACCCCTGTGGTAGATGCACTTATATGCTGACTTTTTAAGAATAAATCTACTAAATCTTGAGCCTTTTTTTGAACTTAATCTAAATATTCTTCAGACGATTAAATAAAAGTGTCTTCACTGGTAGGATTAACTTAGTATTTATTCTATAGAAACAGAGAAGAATCATTTAAGGCTATCAGGATGTCAAAATCTGAGACATTCACATTGTCCAAAGCATAAATACAACAGATATTATAGACACAGTGACTAGCCACATATGGTGACTAAGTAAATGAATAATACATCCTGATGTCAGGCTACAATGTAGAGGACCTTAAAATAACACGTTTGCTGTTGTTTCGATTTAACAACAAATTGAAGAGCTTTTATATATGAATGCAACTAAAAAAAGTTCTGTTTTCTGTTCATGTATGCTTACCTTCAGTGTACATACTACTAAAAAAGACCACTGTGGTGAATCTTTTTAGGGTCTCTGTCAAGCAACTTGCAACATGCGCTAAATGTGGCTTCCTGTTCAGCAACTGTGTCGCCCGCTGGCTTTCCTCCTTTAGCACACATAAAAGGTTTGTGCCTGTCTCAACACAAAAATGTAATTTGATGTTTGACGCAGTGCAATTTATTGGCATTGCACTGTTTCATGACGCAGATATGAAATGACCATTTTCACATTTTATATGAGGACCAGCTGGCTACAACAAAGGATATCTAAAACCCCAAACAGATAATATCCATGGGTGAAAAAGTAAAAGATTTTGGCCGTCTTTAGAAATCACACTGAGTATCAAAATTTCATAAACCCCACTAAAACTAACGTAGTCAAATAAAATGAAAATGATTTGAGTGAATAGGATCTGGGTACAGATATAAATAATAAATATTAATATTAAAACAATGCAATCTCACAACATATTGAGCTAGTAAAGTGGGCTGTATTATTTAAACAGTTCATGTAAGTTTTTAAACATGAACAAATATTGTCGTACAACCTCTAAAGATCAAATACATTTTTCTGTGATACAATGTTTCTTTTTATGTAAACGTCTTTCTCTATTTAGTTGGAACTCAACCTCGACAGTAATTTCATAATTTGCTAATTAGCACAACTGGACTACTACTAGTGGATAACAGTCATGGAGATTTTGTCATTAATGAAACAACATAACTTAATATTCTGATTTGAACATTTTTATTGTGGTTCGGGAAGAAAAGTTGTGGTTACCAAAAATGTAACAGAAATCAAATTAGTTTCATTCCTGAGAAATTGCCATTCGCTTCAGTTCTATGTAACGAATTTTTCCATGCCTTAACTGCTCGGTGACCCTTTAAAAGTTTGAAAATCGTTAAGCGTGGTGCCCTACTTACTCTGACCACGCATGTCGCTTTAAGACTGACTTCAGAGCAGTACACTGCAACAGATACCGTTTCCTGTCCTGTGGTTTGGCTTCTACAGCTTTCCACCAGTACAGCGAGAAATGAAAGCGCCAAGAACGTTAAAGGTGCTCGTGTCTGCACGTTTACTCGTGATCGATGCTAAAAGCGGTACAAGTTCCATCTTGGTTGTTGTGGCTTTTTTACAGTCATTGAATAATATACGATGAATGCTTTGAATGACTGATCAGTCAGAGTAAATACAGCTAACTAACTAATTCTGTTGGACAAATTCATGTCTTATTAGTAGTTCTGCTGTATTTTGTGGAGATTATCAGTATTGTTGAGTGTGTTTTTTCTTTATAATTTATTAATCATCATATAGCCCACATCAGGTTAATTATGTCTGCCGTGGTTACGTGCTCTCTAGTGTGTGGTTTTTAAATATAAATAAATAAAATTGTGAGCACGAATTTGGATTGTGACATCGTGGTCTGAGGGCTAGAGGCAAGTTCCAACCTTGATCATTTTTTTTTTACCTTGTGATGGTTGCTGCGGCTTTTCACACCTTTTTTGCTACTGCACTGTGATGAGTACTGACAGAGACAAACCAGCACGTACTTAAAGGTCTGTTTGTTCCACTCAATCCTTTACGCGTAAAGCAAATTCTCTCCAGCAGCCTGGGTTTCTTTCCTTCTCTGCTTTCACTTTTAACGTGTGCACAGCATGGCTTCCAGGTGCAACTTTAACAGTTGATCATCGTTATTTTGTTCTTCCAAACTGCATGTTTTTATTTTGATTTTCGTTTCCACACCAAATTATTCTGGTAATGATGATAGAATCTGATACTCAGAAAGAAGTGCATTTATTTTGGTCAGTTTAGCAACATATTTCTTTAATCATTTTCAATGCATTTTTTAATGTTCACCTATAGTATTCCAAAATTCAAAACACCAGTAAATTACAACCTCATATATAAACACAGTAAAATTGATTGATGTGTATGAGCCTCCCCTAATATAAATGACAATTAAAATAAAAAGTAGCTGCTTTGTCAATTATTTTTAACATGGCACAATTTATGGAGCAGAATTTCTTTCTTTGTTATCATGAATTTGAGTATTTAGCACAACATATTTAAAAAAAAAACTACTACAGTATATTTAAGAGATTAAAGACAGAGGAGATATAGCTATACTATAAATCTTTAATATGCAACTGAAATGGTTATACTCTATGATGAAACATTAAACTTTAAAAAAAAATCACATGTTGCTGTGAAATAAAACACGGTGAAAAACTATTTTTGATCCATTTACGTCATTCAGTCAAAACAGAGTGAAGAGGTGTTGTTCTTGAAGTGCTTTTTAGACAAGATTCATCAAAGTATCCACAAAAAGCTCCCAGCTGCCTCAGTCACTGCTCTGTAAGAGAACAGACAGAACACCAGAATAAGACATAAAATCCATCCGCAGTATAAAATGAGTTTATTTCTCCGCCTTCCCACATAATGAAATTAAAAATTACAAATATTTCAACCCCTCAAATACAAAACTGTGCTGAGGAGCAGATCATTCAAAACAGACAATAATTGTTTGACATATTTGGTATATTTAGTGACTTTGATCATGAAAATACCTTTGACATCAATCGTGATCAAATGGCCCATGGCTGTCTCTCCACTTGCTTTACACAGAGCCTTGCATTGAAAGTAACCGCTGTCCTTTGGTGTCACGTTGAGGATCTCTGTCAAGACCTTTCTGCATCTTTTCCTCTCTAAGATTGTCTCACTCACTGTTGTCAAGTATTTTCTGGGGTTAATTAGCGCAACACTTCCGTTGGTGACATCATGCCACACAACATGCACCACGCCACACGATTCGAAGTCATAACGTGCGTCACAAGATAGCGTGACCGATGAGCCTACAGCCGGAGTGTAAGTCTTCTGTAGGTAGAGGACTTCTAAATTATCTAGAACACAAAGAAAACTGTGTTAATATCTCACTTTTTGAAAACAAACTTCATTCCCAAATCGTTTTTGAGTGACTTCAAATCATTCAAAAGCGAGTGGTGTGTGTGTGTGTGTGTTACATTATCATCTGCCCACAGAGATGGTGAACAGGGTGTGATGAGTCTTTAATGGTGTTTGTTGTTTTCCAAAGACAGCAGGATGTTATGATATTGTTCGGGGCAGGTATGTGTGCGTGTTGTTTTCTCTGCAGTTATATTGACTCTCTGACGGGCCTTTTTGTGAGCCCCAGAGCTACTGCTTCTCATTCCCAGGACGCTATAGGTCAGGACGCTCTCACAGACGACACCACCGATGTTGTGGGAGGTTGAATTTAATGACAGCTCTCTGGAAGTTTCACTGCTGTGCTTTGTCAACCAAACAGTGCGTGGTTTTTGTCTATTGCTATCAGCAGTTTTAAAGGTGACTAATCAACAGATTATTGCTTTTTTTTTCTTTTTCTTTTTTTACAGCAAGAGTAAAAATCAGAAGTTGAGGTTTTCTTGATAATTTTATGAGACTTCTCGTTAGTCGAGAGCACAAACCTTCTGAAGATTTGCTTTTGTCTCACAAGAAAACTTAATATCCAACTAGATTATAAATTGAAAACAAAATAACAGATCAGTAATTGTCAAGTGTTTGGTTATAGTTCATTCTTCCTTGAATTACTTACTTCAGAAACAGAAAGAAATCAAGAAAAGTGAAACTGCAAACAGACCTTTGCGCCAAAGCCTGTCTTGGTGAAAAGTGCCATGTTTGCTGATTTGGTTGAAGCCCTGAAGGAAACATGACTTCAGTTTGCTCCAGCTGATCACTGCTATGCCAAGCCTGGAGATGTAGCCTGTGATTTCTGCACTGACAAAAAACTGAGAGCCCTCACGTCTTGTTTGGTGTGCCGGACCTCCTGCTGTGAACTCCACCTTCAGCCTCACTACGAATCCTCTGCCTTTGAAAAGCACAAATTTGTCCAACCCCTAAAAAATCTACAGGGGAAATTTTGCTCTCATCGTGATGAGGCGATGAAGATCTTTTGTCGCTCTGTTGTGCTCTGCTGATGAACACAAAAACTACGACACAGTCTCAGCTAAAGCACAAAGAAACAGCAGATGAACCTTGGGGTGAGTCGGGAAAAAATCCAGATGAGAATTCAGAACCGAGAAAAAGATCTGAAAAGTTCTTCAGGAGGAGATTGAGGCCATCAATTTCTCTGGAGATAAAATAGTGAAAGACAGCAAAGAGATCTTCACAGAAGTAGTTCATCTTGTTGTGAAAATGAGCTCTGCTTTAAACGAACAAATCAGATTCTGGGAGAAAGCTGAAGTTAATCAAGTTACAGAGTTAAAGGAGAAACTGGAGCAGGAAATTGTTGAGCTGTGGGTGAAGGACGCTGAACTAGAGCTCCTCTCAAATACTGATGACCACATCCAGTGTCTACTTAACTTCACTGTCCCTTTTAAGTGAGTCCACAGACATGCCCAGCTTAGATGTCCATCCTCTGGTGTACTTGAACATGTGACAATGACTTTGTCAGAGATCAGAGGTAAGCAGGAAAATGTTCTTAGTGAGGAATGGCCAAAAATCTCACTAGAAGTGACTGAAGTGTGTTACTGCCAATCCCAGAGACAAGAGAACAGTATTCTTGTGAAATCACATTGGATCCCCAAAAAGTCAACGTGTGGATATCATTATCTGAAGGAACACAAAAGCAACAGTGATGAGGGGAAAGCAAATGTATGACTGTCACCCAGACAGATTCACTCACTGACTCCAGGGCCTCAGCAAAGAGAGTCTGACTGGGCGTTGTTACTGGGAGGTTGAGAGAAGCGGTGGGGGAATTTTAGTAGCTGTTGCATATAGAGACATTAGCAGAACAGGGAATGAGAGTGGATTTGGAAACAAAGCCTTGGGCATTAGGATGTTTTGACTTGAATTACTATTTCAGACATAACAATATGAAAACTTTACTCTCAGGATCTCAGATGCCCGAAATAGGGTTGTTCCTGGATAACAGGGCCAGCACGCTGTCATTCTACGGCATTTCTGAAGAAATTATTCTTCCTCGTAAAGTCAGACTTTTCCACCACCAGGGTGACCCCCCCCCCAATAAAAAAATAAAAAAATAAATAAAATAAAGCCTCAATGCATTGGATAATACATCTGGCATATTTGACAAATGAAAAGTCTGGCCATTATTTCATATTTCAGGCTTGAAGGGGTACAACAACACACAACTTGTAGTTTGCTTATTGTCTTTCAGTTGGTTTTCACCAGGAACCAGGAAGTATTCAGATAACTATGTAGTCATGCTTTTTTGGTATGTTTTATGCTCTTTGTTACTCCTCACTTTGTTTTGGTCACTTTTTAAATCCAGTGTAAAACCAGAAGGTTAGTACAAATGTATCGATGATGTCAAATACTGAATGTCAGTAATTTTGTTGTGAAGAGTAAATGTAAGCAATGATACACTCAGGCTTTATGTTGATGAGTGTGTTACGCTTCTTTGGCATTAAGTCAGTGAAAAGAGTAGAATAAATGTTAAACATACTGTATCATTTTCTATTATTCCCCAAACCTTTGAGCCTCACTAGCAAATAAGGTTAATGGACTTGGACAGACTACAAGCTGTTATTAACACACATTTGATTGTAACAAGGTTATACTGCCACGAATATTTTTACATATTTATTTTTATATTCAGATGATTTTCTTGGTTTAATGTATGAGTATAATTAGAAATGACGTATCATGTATGGTTTAGTTGTGATAGATTTTCTGGCGATGACACTATCCATTATCGAGAAAATAAAATACAGAAAAATACATTTTTTTAAAGTTGTTTACTAACCTGTCTCCTGAGCAAACAACAGACAAAAAGTCATCAACAGCACGACTGCAGAGCCAGTAAACCATGACATTGTAGATACAACGCAACAGGAGGAATCTCCAAAGATGAACACGAGGACCACTTCACAAATGGCAGACTAGGTTACAGATTTCACATAAGATGCATGAACGCTGGCTGCAGTGTGTGAGCGTGTTTGCAGATGCGTGGGTGGAGGATATGCAGCTCTGTACTCAGCGCTGTGTGACTATCTGCATTCCTTCTGACCACCACAAACATATCGCTTTCCTTTGTGCACTGTCACACTTTTTTGTTGCCTTGAATGCAGCTTTCACTTTTACTGAGCACTAAATTCAGTCTGCCTTGCCCCTGTCTGTCTTATTACAGATAGCCTAGTGTAACCTAGTATAACAGCCTCATTACCATATTTAAAAATGTTCTTAAATTTTTTAATTTAATTTAATTTTCTTAAGAACCTTAACCAAACCCAAGGTGGACAGTTTATTTATTTGTTTTTTTAATTCCTGCACCAACTTAATTGATCATTAAGACACCGGCCTTGTGTGCATTGTGACTATTTTTGTGGGGTTTTTTCACTGGGGATCCCACTGCAAAGACTGAACTCTCAGTTAGCTGAAGCCAAGAATAACTTGTACCAGACTGATGGAAGAGAAAGGTGTGGGGAAGAAATAGAAAAACTCATGATTTCAAACAAATTGTTGATAGAAGTAGTGTACAGGATCAGACAGCACATTGTAAATGAATATGACCCAATTCATGCTATTAAATCAGCCCAAGTGTTTCTCAAAGCAAAGGTTTGGATATTCTTTAATGGTCAAGCAGGTCAGTTTGTCCAATGAAGTTTTAGCCTCTGAAACTGTGTATAAAAATGGCTTCAGTTAATGATAAGAACCTTGAATTCAAGCTGAAAGTCTGCACATCAATCACATATTGATTGATTTGCAAAACTATAAAAATAGCTTTTTGTTCCACAAATTATCCACCTAACTACAAGTTTAATACGACTCTTAATACACTCAATTTGTTTAAGTAAATGTATATTTAAGCTAGTCAATCTCATTTCTAGTAGAAGTACACACATTTTAGTGAAGAATACTGTATATTTTTCCCAGATCCACTCTGCATGCAACAGTACTGGATCCACAGATATAAAGGATTCTGCTGCTACCAGAAAATCAACATGCATGTGCTTTTACCAGTATGTGGGCTAGCTCATAATGATTCAGACACAGATTTTTATTTCCTATTAGTTTCATCAGGCAGTTACACATATTTTAAAGATTTGCTTAAAACAAATGTGAAAAGTTGGTTCTCAGTTACTGCCTAAACCTAAAAAAACCATTCAAGTCACATTATGTAAACCACCATAGTCATGGCTCTGACATCAGTGTGACAGCAAGAATAAAAC
>VOQK01024707.1:17415-28052 GCA_015052645.1 Benitochromis conjunctus | reverse complement strand
TTGGAGGTATCATATGATAAAGTCCGATGTACAGCCGAACCTCTGAGGCACAGCTTCTCCCGCTACTCCTGATTGGATCACTTCCAAACTCACCCCGCCATTTTTACACTGATTTTCTGATTGGATCACATCTCTTCAGAATATTTTCATGTTTTTTTATTCGTTGATAAAGAGCCAATACATTTCATTAGAGTTTCTGTTCTTATGCATTCGTTTTTATCTAGTTCTCGTCTGGGAAAACCGATGAACACTATGATGAAAATGACCCCTGCTGTCGGTGACCTGGTGCATGTTAAGAAGTTCCAGTGGATCACATATAAAAAGGTTTATGTCTAGTTTCTTGTTCGCAAATCAGTCCTGTGAAAACTTGGTTTAATCTGAACTCTGTTGCTCTTAATTCAAATTTGACTTCTTGAAAGAGCACAAACATCCCAGAGCTGGAGACAGCTGCAGAGATGTTTCTGCTGAAGCTGGAAAGATGTGGATCCAGGTCAGTGGAGAGAGAGGTCTCCACAGACCTCAGTCAGAGCCCTCCAAGATGTCTGTCTCCACTTCAAGAGGTCTCTGAGTTTCAGTGGAGACCGCCGAAGTTGGTGGAGGACCTCTGTCTCCATTGGAGACCTCTCAGTGGAGACAAAGGTCTTCACTGAGGTTGCCTGTGTTCACATTTGGAGTTTCTCCTAATTGGCAGTCTTATAGCAGAAGAACTAGCAGAAGGTCAAATTAAGCCTCAGAGGTTCTTCTGCAGTTCTGTGATAGTTGAGAGGTCAACCAAAATCTTCTGTGTGACTTCTTCTGTTTCTTATTTTGCTGTGTTAGCAGGGAAGACTTTCTCTCATTTGAGTTGTGCACAAACCTCCCAGAACTCGTTGGACTGATAGCTGAGGAGATGCTGGATGAAAGAACGAATCTTCTTTTTAAGAGCCTGAAAACAATTCAGCAGACCTGCAGCTCCTATATGTTTGTGTCTGTGCTGTCCAATAGGACTGCTTTATCTCCTTCCCTGCACATTTGCATTCGAGTGTTTGATTGGCTGTCTGATTGGCACATCACACCGAGAAGAACAGAGAAGATGCTGCAGACAGATGGACGAGCTGAACCGCCAGGCTCAGACTTAATGAGGCAGGAGCGAGAGAGCCAGTCCCTTAAATATGCTCTTCACACCACCGAGGTGCCCCCCTCCCACACACACACACGCACGCACGCACGCACGCACGCACACACACACACTTGTTGCTATAGTGACAGCAAAAACAGTGTGTTTAGTCCCAGATATTTCAGACATACCAAGCCTCACACACAGACACACCCTCGCACACACACACACTCACAGACACACACACACATTACTGTACATATCGTCTGAGTCTCTGGATCTTTTATGACTGAAGCAGCTCTGATTTTTATTACAGCAGAGATATTTTCTCTCAGAGTGAGCGTCAGTGACAGATTTCAGTTTTTGTTTCACTGTTTTAACAAAGAAAAAATAAGTCGGGAGAATCTGCAGCTTTAAATAAAAATATGTAATATGCTATAAACTATTCGGGCTCACAGTCTCTGAGGTGCACACACTTGCATAAAAGATGGGTTTCCCCCGCCGGTCAGTGAGGTCTCCAGCTTAGTGTTACACTTTGTAATACAGGCACTGCCTCGGATTTGAACGTGGATCCCTCATCGTTCAGGTCCAGTCTGTTGCGTTCATTGCTACACAAGAGCGTGGTAAGATCCACCGCCGGCACCCCACCAGCACCTCAACTCATTAATGAAAACAGGTCTAATGAACATTGTAATCAGCCCTTATGTATAATTTGTATGCAAATGTAAACCTGAGAACATGACTGCCTGTCCGTGGTGGAAGCTGCAGCCCCCGACTCCGTATCAAAGTTTCACGGTCAGCGTGTAACAATGTGGACGAATATTTGATTATTTCTGATATAATTACAGGTTTTCTCAGGCTGACTGGGCACCGCTTTTCTTCTGTCATCAAAGTGCACAATAATATCATAAGGACCTTTGCTCGTTTATGAGCACGAGTCTAATTAAAATTGTAATCAGCCTTCAGAATCACGCATAATTTCCCAGCAAATGTGGGATGTAAACCTGAGAACATGACTTCCTGTCCTCACTGGCACCTCCTGAATATTAGCATGATATTAAAGTTTCACACTCAGCTTGTTACCTTGTGAAAATTACTTTATTATTAATATGATTACATATTTTTCTCAGGATATTGTTCTGCTTCCCTTCCTGTTCTTTGACCTCAGATTGTTTAGATTTGCTTCGAGCCTTTCAGACTTGGACTCAGGTTTGTCTCAGTTAATGAGGGGAGGAGGGAAGCTGTCCATCCGTCCTTCCAGTCTCTTCACTTATCGGTCGTGGTACAAAAGGGGCACAAAGCTATCCACAAATACTTTATCCTGGTTCTTCCTGGAAGATCCTTTCATACTAAATAAGATTTATAGTATCTCCAGAAAGTTCTGTTCCTGCGCTGGAACGCCATCCAGCTAGTCATCCATGGAAAACTACTGAAGGACCCCGGCTTCTGAAGGAGGAACACACCATCTTATTTGTCTATTTCATAGATGGTGGTTCGTCCACACAGTTACCATAGCAACAGGACCACATAAAAGCTTCACATCAGCTTCATAGATCACAGATCCTGAGAGAAGTCCACAAACAAACACACACACACACACAGATGATTGGATGTGTGAAGGCTGAAGGCGGGCTGTCGGGCTCGGACAGCCACAGTGTGAGTCACAGGAAGCTCTTCACTGTTTTCACACTGATTTAAACGTATTTTTTCTGGGTGGAGGTCGGCTGTTTGCGGGTGTGTCGGCTCTCGTTAAGCTCAACCTGGACTTCTTCTCCCCGAGCTCACCTGACCTTGTCTGGTGGCTGATGATGGCTGCTCCATCAGAAGGTGGAGCGGTAACACTGTCGCCTGGAGCTCAGCTGACATTTATCGTTACAGTAAACGTTATACTCCTTCATCACTAACCACCAACCTGCTGGAGCAGGGTGGAGCAGGGTGGAGCAGCGAGGACGCCGCGCAGCTGCTACAGGTGATCGATCGGCAGCTCTTTGGATTCAGGATGAAATATTTCAGTCATTTAGGGTAAAAGACAAAAGAGCTCCTGCTGTCCTAATGTGAGGGTTAGCGGCTTTTAATGAAAAGCGCAGCCTGACGTAAACCTGTAGGTGTTGCTTCCAGGATCTCTGAGTAACTTCCTCTCACCTTGTTGTGTGTATTTGCTTTAATCGGCCAAAACCAGCAACACGCACACAGACACACAAAGCGTGTTGTGGTTGTCACATATGACTTAATGCCCACTGTCACTGGTTTGGATCCCAGCTGGCCCACAGAGTGTTTCACAGCTCCATGCTTAGTTTGACTTTGCTCTGATGCTGTCTGTCTGCAGGTTTCTAACTAGGCCCACCTGAGACTCACCTGAACGCTCTGCAGTGGAAACACAAACTCTGAGCGTCTGCTTCATTTAACAGAGCCAGATATTTTTCTGGTTAGGTATGACTGAAGGAGGCAGTAAAGCACAGCCAGCGATGAGAGGATAATGAGAGGGAAAGACAAAGTGATGAGGAAAGGGCCGGCAGATGGATCTCAGAAAGGAAGACATAAAGGAGGCTGAAGCAGATGTGACAGGAGGATTCGGTGTGGAAACTGAGGGAATGGAGACGGATGGAAGGATGACGATTTCACAAAACCTGCTCTCAGTGTCGTCTGAATCAAAGCGAGAGAATCAGGATTAGCGGGGAGAGAGGAGGAGATGTGACAGAGCTGAGAGAAAGGCAGAGATAAGAGCAGAGAAGCAAAGACACAAACTCTCACGTGCACATCCTTTCTTTTTATTCTCCTGTCTGCTCGCTAATCCGTCTCACAGCGTTTCAATCAGCGGCTTCCTCCTGCTCAGCTAAAAATACGCAACAGCAAGAGTCAGGTCAGAGGTCACATTTAAAAAGCCTCTTGTGAATACATCGGAGGAGGGGTGCCTCTCGCTTTATTCCTGAGAGCTGAACAACGCAGAGAGGTTCAGCTAAACCGGGAAAAGGTTTCTGATGAGCTGCAGCTCCCAACCAGCGAAACACGTTACATAAAGTCTGCATCACCTCCTCAGACAGTGACCTTCAGACGCATCAGCACGGAAACACTTCATTTACCTCCTGCTAATGCTCACGTTAAACTGACAGTGTCTAATAAAGTGTGTGGTCAGTAAACACTGTGAGCCTGAAGCTCCGAACACTCTGGATATTACATTTTCTTCTGCTTGCACATTTCTTTGATGTCAGTGAGGGTGGATATCCTTATGTGGTTATGTCAGGGACACAGGTCCCCTTGTCAACACTGAAATTTTCAAGCCTTCCATTTACAGGGGAAAGCCAATCAGAATAAGGTTGGTTAAAGAGGGAGGAGCTAAAACAGCTCGTTTTAGACAAAGGATGAAATAAGAAGCTGCACCGAGGTTCAGGATCAGACACCGGGACTAAAAAGTCCAGGAAATAAAAAAAAAAAAATCAATCTTGATGTCCATCTATAACTCGTAATCAGGATCATGAAGTAGATGTTAGTGCTAACGTGCAGCTTCAAAGCCACAAACACATAAGATCTGCAGAGCTGTGCTCGAGTCAGAGACCTGAAGAGTTTCCAAAGCTTTCAAATGTTGTTAACAGAGTAACACTTTACAAAATGAGCCACAGAAGGCCTGAATGTGCAGATTAAAGCCATGTTGACTGTTTCTGAAGAGAGAGTGGTTTTTGAATGAGTCAACAGAAGTCTGAAGAAATGTGTTGGAGCCAACAGTGTGGCTTTGCTCTGCTTTCAGACTCCAGCCACCATAGTTCCCTCTCGGCTGCACACATGTAGGTCAGTTTGATGCTGAGGAAACCTTCACTGAACTATAAGACCACACTGTGGGTTTTCATCAGGCTAGGGGCAGCACTTTACTGAACACCTGTGTGATGTGTTTGTGGCCTTAACTCAGTGTCCACAAAGACAAGTGTAGACTCTGTCAGGTACTCAGGCTTGAAGACTTGAAGAAGAAATGTTTGAGCAGCTATTGTTACAGATGTTACTTTTATTTCCAGACACATATTTCATTACACTGCTGAGCGCTTTTAAAGTTTACAAATAGATCAGCAAATTTACACCTTTTCTCGCCATCACCTTTGTCCTCATTTTAACACACGGTCAAACCAGCACAAAGCCCTGCTAGCAGCTCAGTCATCTTCAACACCAACGTAAAATCAGACATCGATTCTGAACAAACAGTTCTTCATTCAAATACAATTAGTAATAAATGATTTGTTATCAATCAGATACCGTGGTGTTCCATAGGGATCGATCGTTGGACAACTTAAATTTTGCACTTGGGTCAGTGATTTGTTTTAATTTTAGCTGATGATACTGTCCTATTCCTTAGTTATTTTCCCTCCTGTATAAACATGTGTGGTGGAGGTGTGGTCTCTGGCCTGCTGCAGAGGAGGGGTGACGCAGCGAGCTCGCGGGGCGGTACGAAGGTGTGTGGTGAACAGGTGTGCCTGGCTAGCTGATTAATGAACTGTGTGTCTGCTCTTTTTAAAACAGTGATGGCCAGGCGATGGGGAGAGGCGTGTGTGGCAACGAGTCAGGAGTGGCTGCGTCCTGAGCAGTAGCTGAAAAACGCAGTTTGTGTTGCCACAATAAAACAGTCCTTTGTGAAAAACCTGACGCTAGTGTGTGCGCGTGTCTGTTCCGGGGGTCCTGTGCTACAACGTGGTTAAGTACAAATGTGAAAGATAAACTTTTTTCTACTATCCAACAAAAACAGTAACAAAGTTACTGTAAATATTGCATTGTGACATTTCTGCCATTCATTTCAAATAATTTTCTCCCAAAATTAGAATTCTTCTACCATTAAACAGATAATTTTGTGATTTGAGTGCTGCTGAAATCGAATGTTTTCATGTTGATGGTACTTGTAAAACCTTCAGGGGACCATCAACCCTGTCAGGGATCGTCCTGTGGGGATCATGAAAAGTTACAGTAACGTTATGGAAATTGTAATATTGTAATATTTATGTTATTTATGTGGGAAAAAAAGTTCTGCGCTGTCTTGACACTAACACTTTAATTCTGAAATAAAACCTGAAGCTTCAGCAGCACAGAAGCAGTGGAGGGATGAACTGCCTCTCTGGGGACCATGAATGATCACACTGCTAATGAAACACTCAGGATCCTGATGTGCAGGGCATCATGGACAGCTAGCATTACGTTAACACTGAGTTTAATGAAAATCACATTTTTATTCACATTTTAAGAGAGAAAAGGTGTCTGGATGATGCCGTGAAAAGCTCCAGGGAAAAAATGCTCCTGGAATAAAAGCAGATGAAAAAAGCAACATGATTACGAAACAAGATAAAGGCTGAGGTGATTATAAATATATGACTTCATCGTCAGATTTCAGACACAAAAACAAATCTGGCTTAATACTGGTGCTGCTGAAAGCCCGAGGGAAAATATCACAATGTTTACAACAAATTTAATAGCAATCTCACTGATTTGGACAATCATGTAATGACCCTTCACGGACACGGTAATACGTTTTCCTGACCGCTAGCAGGGACGACAGTAACAGTCATACTAAAGTAAGGCCGCACCAGCGCCTCTGGAACTGATCTCGGGTCTTCTTCCAGCCCACAGATGGCACGAAGTGACGACTAACTCGAGCTTCGACTGGTGACCACCTTGCAACACAACAGTTTATGTTCCACATCCTGGTAGCTTCTATGAAACATAAAAAAATACCCCACAGAGTGGCCAGAGGTACCGTACACACTGAGAACCCCACATACACTCACACTCACATGTTAAACACATTTAAGGAAGCAAACGGAGGAGGAAATGATCCAAATGTTACAGCTGTACGCCATCCACCTGTCAGAGGCCATGCCCCTAATAATGTAAACTTTAATAGAATTTAAACAGGTCGATCATAAAGAGTTATTATGAAAGGGAAATTATCTATAGAGCCAAAACAGTATGTGTATCCGACTGTAAACGTGTTTGTTTGGACTGACTGCAGAAGAACCTGAGCCAGCCTGCTGGAAACAGTGACCCTGCCCTTTAACACGGTAATGCTAGTGACAAATCATTTCCTCGAATTATTGATGTTTTCAGTCACCTGGTTCTCTTGGAAGTTACATTCTGTCAGAAGGGGGTTTTTCTTCCCCACTGCTGCCGAGAGCTTCTCTCTAATTGCAGGGTATTACAGTATGAACGCCCCTGAGGCAACCGCTCGTGGACAGTTGAAGCAGTTTCACATGTTTTTATGCTTTAGCCAGTCATAAGTTCAGCTTTTCTCTGTTCTAAGTGACTGAAACTGCTACCAGAAGAAGTGACGATAGCATCCCCTGCTAACATGGTGCCAAAGAAGTGCACTTGACATCTGGAAGCTAAACATAGACCCAAAAGAAATGTGGCCTACTTTGAAACAGGTTGGCTCTGAAGCAGGTACCACTTCATATGATCGTGTCTGAACCGGTGATGATGAGAAGCAGCGTAAGAATACAAACAGGTTTTATGCTCCGGACTGAAGCGCCTTTGTCAACAGCCCCAAGAGCTGCCAGGAGAGAAGAGGTTTCATACAGGTATGAATATAAGTGAGTCTTTGGTGCATCTTGTTGACGGTACATTTGAAACCGCTGAGCTCAGCAGCTACTGTTGATGTATCGGCTGTTTGATGCGTCTGTATCATGAAGCACGCAGCAGCGGGCAGAGACCACAGCCTGCTCCTAACAGACGTTTGAGCCATGTGACGATCCTGCGCTGCCAGCCAGCTGCCTGAGAATCTGTAGCTGTGACAGGTGGTGGAAGTCACTGTTTCTGATAGTGCGGTCATAGCTGGTAATCATCTCGAAACTGTGTGAGGAGGCTCAGTAGCTGTACGACAGATACTCCGGGAGTAAGCGGGGCGTAAACGTTTTCCCTCCCCATTCTGCAGTTTACCACCTACTTCAGCAGCTGCTCCATGTGTGAAGAAGTACAACTCAAATCTCCAAATTTTCTAATGAGCAAGCGAATGTAGGTCCAACTTTTATCACACAGGACGGACTATTATCTGAACTGTTCCCCTAACCCAAACCAACGGGATCCAAAAACAAGATAAACTTCACTAATGAAATCTGAGTCTCAAACGTCACAGCGGACAGTCGAGATTTTTCTTTTAACCTGAAAAAAATACAGCGATGCGACAAGCGGCGAGCACTGACGACAGGTCTGGTGGGGCAGAACCCAACAACTGTGCTCCGCCCAGACTGCAGTCTCTCTCACTGTCATTTCTGACCTGAGTCCGTCTGCGCTGAACAGAGCGGCTTGTCTTTGCGCAGCAGACGCGACTCAGTGGGCGGGTTCTATTCTTACAGAAAAGCCAGACTGCAGAGTAGCTGCAGATTTATTGCCGTCGTGCAGAAACGGCGTCACTCTTTAATGAGGAATTTCAGGGCGCTGAGTTTCAGGCTGGACTCTGTGACTGAAGACACCAACATGTTTTTTGCCATATTATTAGGAACAGACTGCATGTAATTGCCAACCTGACTTGTTCAGTCACAGAAGGACAGCAGGCCCATGTATTGCTGTGTTGGTGCTCCAGAGTTGCTTTGAAGATGGATCTGACTGCGAGGGGCCACAGAATTGCTCCCCGTCTCGTTGCCCCGGTCTCAATAACTTTGGTGGGTCTGTGTCCACCACCACTGTCCGCCCTGCTGTGACTGCAGCACCCGTTTAAATTGAGACTGTCTTACACTATGAGGGGCCCGTTGGTCTAATACCACAATAACAGCTGTAGCTTTGTTAGCAATACACCTGCAACCAATCAAGACAAGAGGAGGAAAAAATGTAAAAATCCCAAATTTAAGAGTCTGAAATTAAAAATGTGTTTGGTTGAGAGTACACACATCGCTGTGTGCTCTGCAGCTGAGTCCTTCTTCCTTTGTTTGCTTCCACACGTCGGTACATCCACATTCAGCCACCGACACTCATGCACAAACACACACACTCTCACACAATTTTACACTTACATTTGTGAAATATACAGTCTTTTTTCATATTCCACATTAAATGAAGTTTTTACAGAATGTCGACAACAAAATGAAGAGAAAGACCTGCGAAAAGCACACTGGTGTACAGCATGAGTGTTTGTGTCCTTGTGGGGACCCTGTTTGCCCGCTAACGAGGTCTAAGGGGAGGATGACGGTGTGTGTGTTTGTATGTATGCAGTATAGATTTCTTGCCACCAGAGAGGTCCAGGGAAGTGATAAATTGAGCTGACAAACACCGAGGAATGATCCGTCCCATCTGTCCAGCTCTGTCGTCTCTCTCACCATCGTGCTGCCAACTTTAAGACTTGTTGTCCGTGTGTGTGTGTGTGTGTGTGTGTGGTGCAGAGAGCTGGCTAATCCGAGCGTCCTCCAGAATAACTTCCCTCCTCCTCTGAAAGGCAGTTGTTGATGCTGGATGTCTGCTGGCTGACATTTAGGAGTGTGTGTGTGTGTGTGTGTGTGTGTGTGTGTGTGTGTGTGTGTGTGTATGCTAGTTCACATTTATGAGACGTGGAGCAGGAACGCTGGCAGCACGGACACGCACACAGTCACAGGGAGGAGGTGGAGGGGCGGGGCTGATGGCCGGCTGCTGCTTCTGGGCCCTGAAGAGTCCTGAGAGTCTATCGAGCCCTGGGCCAACAGAGCCTGAGCACAAGGGGGGTAAAGGCACAAGCATTAGTGCACAAGTGTTTGTAATGCCTCACTCTCTGGTGTCCTGAAAATCCTCCAAACAAATGAAGCTGCTTGTTAGCTGGCAATGAATATACCTGTAAATATATCCATAAAAGCCTGTATCAAGTCCCTCTGACCAGCTCCTGTTCTAATTACAGACAGCCAGATTTCATTCTTCAGTACTAATATTATTAACTCCATAATTCGTGTGTCACTCTTTGACTGCAGATTTCTGAAACAGAGCTTTTCTATCGAGCCGAAGGTTCAGCTGTGGGCGGAGTTAGAACGCCTCATGCCTCATATCTGGTTTCAGATAAAGTTTTCTACAATTAAATATGAATTCTTCATCAATAATTAATTTCTTACTTTTTCAGATGTGTACAGTTGAATCTTGTTCTGTTATAATAATATAATAATAAATCTGTCACACATACGTACGGCTGTATGAAAGTGTCTCACCACTGACTGCATGTCAAACTCTCAGATATCCCAAATCCAATTTTGCCATCATAAAAATTATTGATTTCTTGCTGTTGTAATTGTCAGCTGTAGACGGATGCGTCAGTTAACCAGCGCAAGCAACTCGGAGCGTGAACCTCTGAAAACATAGCCGAGGAGGAAAAACAGCGAGTGAAATCTGTGGTATTACACGTCTGTAACATCGCTGCACTTTTATTCTTTATTTTGTTGCAGGAGGAGCAATATCCTAGTGTGGTTGCCGCCCTCAGCACAGATGGCGTGTGGAGGCCGAACAGGAGAGGTGACTGCTGGGAGGTAAAGTGAGTCACAGAGCTGAGCTTTTATTGGCTGCTAAATATCTGAGTCTAACTCTTCTTGCTTCGTGTGCTGAGTTGCAGCAGGTAATTCATTTTGTG
>VOQK01024707.1:0-11314 GCA_015052645.1 Benitochromis conjunctus | reverse complement strand
TTGATTGTTGGGTTTTTTTTTTTTTTTTTTTTTTTTTTTACTACTATAATATCAGTTGATTTCCTGTTTTTGTCCCATTGGATAATTCTGACCACTGGAAGGCTGATGTTGTTTAAGAACAATTTCCAGAAATGTCTGAGATATGTGCACAAAATAGAGCTATAGCTACTTTTAGCTGCTCCCTCCTTCACAGCAGGGAGCTCCGTATGTTTGATTTGGCAGAATTTCATATTGGATGCTCTTCCTTCAACCCCAGAGGGATTGGTGTCTCCTCTGCACAAAATATTAACTGTAAAACTCTTTCTCTTCTACAAAGACAAAGAGAATAAAAAAACATATGTTTAGTTGTACGAGTGCACCAAAACAAATGAAAGTCTTCACATATTCAAGACTTAAGTTCTAAAACAGAATGCCAAAATCTACAAACTGCTCCACGGCAAACAAACAGGAAGACTCCAGTCTGCAGAACTGCGAGGATGATGTGAATGATGCCGTTTATTACAGACACATCAGCTTAAAAACAGCTCTAGTTTCAGTGATATTAACTCAGTTTTTTTGTGACTCCAAGACTGAAATGTATTATGGGTGTTTCAGGGACGGCATGGATGCTGGAGGCAATGTGCTTAAAAAATAAGAACATTTCAGCTTTGGCTCAACCTTCAATTTTCCATATTGGCACAAGACTGTCAACACAGAACTCAGACGGACCGAAAGAAAAAATCAGTTAAACTTTTGGCTGCATGTGGGGAAACCATCACACAGAAACAGCTGAAGCCAAAACCCTCCAACAGAGGATGGCTGGACTTCAAGACTCAACATAAACTCTATAAAGAATCCAACATTTACATTATAACAATAAATAAACTAATGAAGTAGCCCTCATGTCTGTTTCAAACTAAAGAGAGGTCCTCCATCAGCTTCTGCAGCTAGTTTAAATCATGGCCCTGGAAATGTGTTGAGGATATGCTGTGGTACCAGTCAGCTGTCCCAGTGTGTGCTGGGTTCACTGGTCCACGTCTGTCGCCTGCTTCGCCTCTCCAGTCTAACACAGATAGTTGTACACTTTTAGACCTGTGGCTACATTTCTATCTGAGTGTACTATGTGTATATGGTTTTAAATATGCATTGCATGTTTTTTAGGGAGTTTTTTTTGGAATGGTAAAGTATAGGGTACCATGTCATAAATGAGAACCAAAAACAGGAAGTGACATTTGTGGACTGGTCATTTACTTTAGGCTCGGAGGGTGGTCCAGGCTTAAATAAGAAGATTCACCGATTCATTGACGTGTGCAAATTTTACACATCTCAGAAAGTCGTTGCAGAGTTCCCTCTTTTCTGTATTTGAGCCCACATTAAATGAAGCTACAAACTCAGTACATACTGACTTGGTTAACGTGCACACTCATGATCAGCAAAACTAATGTTGGGTTTTTTTGTAGAGTTTTCATTTTTTCATCATTAAAAGTTATGTGTATGTAAGTGGGTTAAAAATGTAAAAGTTCAGTAAAATGTCTCCACATCCATCCCATTATATGATGAAGTTTTCTATAATTCATGCTTTAAATCTCTTTCATAATGCATAGCAATTTATTTTGGCCTATATAACCTCCAGCCTTGCACCTCTTCTCTGTACATAATGGATGGGATTCCACTTTCCCACAATGCAGGCAGGATGACGCTAATGTGTGTGAAGGTGAAGAAGAGCGAAGCACATAAAGCTGCAGTGCTCAGACCTCCTCAGTCATACCTGCTGTCTGCATTTCTCTTTCTATAACCACCAGTTTTATCACACTGCTATAAAAAATGAGCATTTTCAGATGTATCCCTTAAGAACCAAATATTCATACTTTATGTTTTGAGGCGATTCACACAGTTTGACTTTAGTCACAGTGCTCCACAGTTACACGTTCTCCTGCTTTCGTGATTTATTCATGGCTGGAAAACATCTTCAAACTTCTTCAGGAGAAGCAAAATGAGGGCAAACATATATTTATGTGTGTTTTTACTGCTAATGAAGAACAGACTAACTTAAAGAAAGAAAATAAAACAAGACCTTCCACGATTCTTGGTTCCTACTAACAGCTTGTGTGTGGATTTAAAGGTGAAAGAATTTGGTTTAATTTTCCAAAAACTGAAAGTTATCTCACAGATAAAAAATATGCTACTGTGGATGGATGAGGTAAGTTAATCCATCCAAACTGATCTGAATACTTAGCCGGGAATCTTCATTTGCTTCTTTATCAGCTTTCAGTGGTTAACCACCAACTGATTCACAGATTTATAATCCCTGGTGTGCCGGTAAAACACCTGTGACTGAGCTCCAGATCTCCTCTCCACACAGGAATTTAAGCTGCACTGTTTGCCTACCTGCTAGAGTTCTGAGACTGAGCTGAAAACACACAGTCAGAGCTAACATGTCCTAAGCTTAAACACATTTTTACTAGACCCCACCAGATGAGCCCCGGCATGGGAAGTATGAGAGGCATGCTCCTGTGGATTATACTGGACTGAAAGCAACCTAATATTTATTTTTAAAGAGAAAACTAGATATTTATATGCTCCTTATATTTGATATAGATTTAAAATGAACAGTAGTTAGCTACTTGGCTGGTTATGGATTTAGACTACCAGCATGGTAAGCGAATAAGTCTGTAAGTATCACACCATTGAGATGAGGGTCCACTGGGGTTGGACGGATGGATGTAAATTTCAATATCAGAAAGTAAGTTTGAGGCGTGAACTATGCATGCATCCTTGGAGTGGACTGAAAAACAAAATAATGAGAACAGTTTGTCCGTGGTGTCTCAGTCAGCTCTGGAAGCGTTTGGTTAGCTGAGGTTAAACTGCACTAAGCTTTCAATTATTGAAAACTCAAACCAAGTTCACAGCATCTCCACATGTCCTCTCGACAGAAACACAACCATTAATAGTACAGCCTGTATAATATACTGTATCACCTCAGCCTCTATACTCCTGCATCATTCTGTATTTAATAATCCAGCTGGAAAAAGTTCAGTGCTTTGGACTTAAATCTTCAAAGATCTGATCAACATTTGAGGGGCTGCTACCATGAGACACTCTATTTTAGTCTCATAGGTGCACAAACAATATTATCCCTGCCACCTAAAACTGCACATACATTTTTATGCTGATGACACTGTTTTATATGCCACTGGCTTTTACCCGGATCTGGCCATTGCAAATATACAGTCTGCTTTTGATGCATTTCAAAATTCTCTGATCACACATAAAAAAATTTTAAACTCTAACAAAGTGCATGAGTGCATTTAAGGTCACCTAAAAATATCCAAATTTCATGGTCATTAAAATTAAAATGGTTCTCTGTTATAAATATTGAGGACTCTGGCTGGATGTTAGACACACTTTTAAAAACCAACATTCAATAAATTTAAAACTGAAAATTAGATTTTTATATAGAAACAAATCTTGTTTCTCATTCACAAGCACATTGCCAGTCCTGGTAAATTTACTGCTTCTTACAAAGCGCTTTTTTACTGTACCTGAGCACTCAAGGCACTTTATACAACTCGCTTCTATATCCACCTTGAGGCCTCTTGATTCTGTCTATTCTGTGAACTGTTTCATGTGTATTTCCAGGCTCTGCTGCTTACCTCTGCTCCTTGGCTGAATTTAAACACAGTACTTACAATGTCAGGTTGCAGGACATTTTATCATTAGCTGTGCCTCTTGTTCACACTGATCTTGGGAAAACTGCATTTAAATACTTTCCTGCCTGTTAATGGAATGAGCTAAAAAAAACAACCAACAACAGCATTCTCTGATTTCACAGGAACATTTGTTTATCTGCAACTACTCTAGTAGGTTTTTCTTCATCTGTGAGAACGTATAATGGTTTGTTTTAATGTATAACTGTCTCAATTTCTGAATTTTTTTGTACACGTTTCTCTTGAAAAAAGATCTTACTCTCAGTGAGCCTACCTGTTTAAATAAAGGATATAATAAATAAGGCAGCAGCATGTACTGTAGCTCAGGCAGAAACCATAAAAAACTATATCCAGACCAAGTCTTCATTGATTAATTCAAATAACTCGATGATAAAAAATTCTCACAGCAAATTTTTTTCTTCCAAGCTTTGTTTCGTTGTCATCATGTAAACACGAGTGTTTCACTTTAAAAACAGGCCAGCGATAGAAACGTATTTAGGAGCAGTGAGTGAATAAACCACATTAAGACCACGTAGGTCCCAGTTTTCAACAAAAACACTAATAAGAAGCAGAGATGATGACACTGGCACAGTTTAAAGTGGAGGTGGTTTGTTTCACACAAGCAAATCTGCAGTGAGTCTCCAGAAGTTTATTAAAATCTGCAGATGAAATGTTAACTTAGTCTGATACGTGTTTAAATTATACAGCTCGCTGAAGGCGGACTGTAGCTGTCCTATTTTACATGGAATTGATACCTGCAGCAAACAGGGGTGAGTCTAAAGAAGGGCATGGGGTGTACTAGTATTGTATTTAAATTTAAAAATATAAATATTTAAAAAATTTAAAAATATATAAATGCAAGGCCATTAAAAATGTACATGGACCAGTAAAACTCTGAGGGTTGTTAGGTTGGACAGTGAATTATTATTAATATTAATTAACATCATAACATCTTGTTTTCAGCAGCACAGCACACACTTCAGAATGCTGATACGCTTCTCTTCATCGCAGCCACCACATTTTCCTTTAAAGGCTTACACACACACTCACTCACAAGCACAGTTAAACACACACGCACGCACACACACACACGCACGTGCACAAAAACTCATAAACATGAACACACAGCAAATCCACCTCATCCAGGAGATAAAACGATGTCACAACTCTTTCTGCCTCCTATTTTTATTATTGCTCAACAATAAGACAAAAGTATTTCTTATCCAATTACTTGATTAATCAATGGAATAATCGATAGAATACTTGATTACTAAAGCCTAATCCAAACTCACCTGCAGGTTGGCACAAGTGGAAAACATACAAGCACTGTCCAGGGGCTTGATTGCGTTGCCGTGCAGAGAGGGGGCAGGGTTGGCAATGACTGGAGGCTGTGCAGGGGGCAGGAAGGTGGATGACTGCTCGGTTACGAGAAGGGTCCCTCCCTCCGAGCCGTAACCAAACGACTGGATGGCGTTTTCTGTGTGGAGATGGAGATGGGCGGTCAGAGGTAGAGGAATCTTTCTACACCTGCTGAGAGTCACACTGACTGACCTGACAACCAATTACTGTTTTCTCATCAAGAGGCAGCTGTCAACTGGCCTTCCTCCAAGGAAGTAACAAGAATCTGAAAGCTGGTCTGTATCCCAAATTTAGATCAGCACACATGGGTCACTGTTGGGTTCTAAAGTCTCTAAATTCCCCCCAAAACAAGCCAAACCCTCCAAACTCAATCAAACTGGTAATTATTACTGAGGAACACCTGCCAGAATCCAGTCCAAGCGTGCCCAAGTCTAACCTGAAGTGGCCTAATTCAGCTGGTCACTTGGCTGTCTGGAAACATTTACTATATTATACACAGTGGGTATGGAAAGTATTCAGACCCTCTTAAAATTTTCAGTCTTTGTTATATTGCAGCCATGTGCTAACATCACTTAAGTTCATTTTTTTCCTCATTAATGTACACACAGCACCCCATATTGACAGAAAAACACAGGATTGTTGACATTTTTGCAGATTTATTAAAAAAGAAAAACTGAAATATCACATGGTCCTAAGTATTCAGACCCTTTGCTGTGACACTCATATATTTAACTCAGGTGCTGTCCATTTCTTCTGATCGTCCTTGAGATGGTTCTACGCTTTCATTTGAGTCCAGCTGCGTTTGATTATACTGATGTGAATTGATTAGGAAAGCACACCTGTCTACATAAGACCTTACAGCTCACAATGCATGAGAATCACGAGATCAAAAAAACTGTTCCAATTGAAGTGGAAAGTTAGAAACAGAAACAATAGAATTTTCAGCTGAAACATGGCATTGGAAGTTATGGCTGAAAGACTCGACCTCGCTAAGCCTGTTTTTACCAGAACTCCTGTACATTTGATTGGATGGAACATGAATTTTACTCAACATTTTTGCAACCAAAATGGCACAAACAATACAAAGCTCAGTTCTGAAACACATGGCATCACCCTGTAAAAACTGAATAAAAGGCAAGAGTTTTGAAGCCCGAAATGTTTAAATACTGTCTGATGTTTGCATCAAAGTTAGGAAACTTAGGGTTCAACAGTTTAGCCAGACACTGGGTCATACCGAGGAGGAGCCTCCTCGGATAAAGTCATCCGTCATCCATAGCTGGTAGCCAACAGCTACCAGTTAGATGCTGATGCACTCCACCTCTCCTTTATTTACAGCCTCCTCCAAATACCTCAGTATCTCACCATCAATTAGAAGGACAGCCATGGCATTTAGTGCAGATACCCATGGTTGATGGAGGACGGGGAATTTTGGTGATCTAACATTTACAGTTTTGGGTGAACTGTTAAAACACTCTGTCCATCCCGGGTCCCCTGAGGATAAACTGGGATAACACTGGTTATTATCTGCTGTCTCTTCATTTGAAGGAACCTGATACTTTGGTGTTTACTGCACTGAATAATGGGGTTACTGAACCTGAAAAACCTCCACAGTAATAAGCGACTCTATGGCTTCAGACCAGATTCAGATTAGATTTAAGACTTTTAAGAGTTAAAAAAAATGTAACTCAATGAAATTCAAGGCAAGGATGACAACTATAAAACTGAAGAAACAAACAAACACAGGGTTGGAGACACCTGTTTTCTTTCACTGCAAAGATGTTTAAAAGACTGATTTAACCCCAATTAAGTCATTTTTAGTTTAATTAATTCAAGACCTTTTATGGATTGCAGGAATTCTGGTTTCTACATCTGAATAATGCACACTGAAAATCAAATTTTAACCTTCTTTTGTGCCTTTGAGTGTTTTTTTTCTGGTCTTTTTTTACATTCACTGGCCTTGGAGATGAAAATATAACCTAACAAACAGAAGATGAATGACTATCGACCACTTTCACGGGGGCTGAATACATAATAAAGAATATATAAAGTTTGTATTTACACCACAGTCTGGGTGAACTGTGTGTGTGTTTGTGGGAATTCATACTGAGACCAACACAGAGATACACCAACAACTTTTTAAGGCCAATACACTGGTCTGTGGAGTCTGTTGGTAGGATCCACGGTGGTCTGTTTGGAGAATGATTAATGAACACAGCACTGCAATGCAACCACTCAACACAAGGCAGAGGCTGCTGCTGCCTCAGTGCAGCAAATCACGTCCAGATAACTGAAGGTTATTCTTGCATCTGAACACAAAACGTGTTTGTGCAGGTCTGACTACACCTCAAATGCAGAGAGCATTCTCCGCTCCGGTTACAAGTTAAAGTGCCGCCGCGTGACTTCTGAGAGAGAGGGTACTCGAGCCCTGACGCTGTGCTCGGGTATCTGCACCAATATGTTAGCAGCATGTGCTTCCAAGCCTGTAAGCTTGGAGGTGGGCCTCCATGGATCGGACTGTGGCTCCGATGTTCACCTGCTCCGTGATAAATCCCTCCCACTAACAAGAGCCATGATGAAGAGATAAATAGTGTTATTCCCATCACCTGACAGAGCTCACAGTGTTGGGCCTGATCGGAGCACAATCCAGTAATCTGAGTACTTTTGGGCCGGAACATTTGGAGACATGTACATCATTAACAGGCTTCATCATTCATTAACTGACTGACCTTCACATATACATGAATGCATGAAGCTCAGTGTAATGGCATGATGGTGTTCTTCGCTGCCTGCGGCACATGGATATGTATGTTTGCATCCACAGCAGGAGGAGGAGGAGGAGGAGGAGGAGCGGGTGTGTGATGGAGGAGGTGCCGAGGTGATGTTGGAGCTGGGTCAGTGTTATTTAAAGATGGTATCTGGGGATCTTCAACATGTCGGCTCGCACTTCTCCGTTTTGCCTCCTCCACTAACCTTTCCCCTCAATTATCCGCCTCACTCACACCTCTGTTTCTTTAACCATGCCAACGTTTTCAGCATTTCATGTGCTGAGATGACACATTTAACAGTAACATGTATCATGATTTTATTCATCGATTTAACCTCATGCCGCAATTCCACACCTCTGCAAAGCTTGGGTTAGAGTTTGATGACATTTCTCCGTTAAACTCTGAAAGTCTCATTATTTATGAACCATTTAATGGTTTCCAAGAATGAACGCCTACTTTTAAATGTGAATATTATCTAATTTTCTCTGTAATTATTTCCACAATCAATAATTAAGATGTTTAAAAAAAAGAAATTTTTCAGTGTGAATATTTTCTGCTTTCCTATGCTTCATATTTGTAAACTGAACTGAATTTCAGTTCGCTCAAATCACTTTCCTTTTATTG
This sequence comes from Benitochromis conjunctus, assembly GCA_015052645.1. Classification (NCBI taxonomy): domain Eukaryota; kingdom Metazoa; phylum Chordata; class Actinopteri; order Cichliformes; family Cichlidae; genus Benitochromis; species Benitochromis conjunctus. The sequence goes on along the minus strand of VOQK01024707.1, from coordinate 2,880 downwards.
AATAATTAATTACACCACTGACAGAAAAACACATTGATAATCAAAAAGAATATTAAGTCAATTACCCCTCCCCCTCCCCCCACAGCAATCTTTGCTGGATCAGCAAAGATCGGGTCAGGTGACAGGTAGTAACGTTATGGCATCTAACCAATCAGTAACAGCCTGGAGATGTTCAAATTTCAGTGTTTCCAGAATTTGGGAAATTGTTCGTTTACCCTTCACCCCTCCCACCTGTGGCCGTAGCTTAGAGCTAACAGTTTTGGGAAAATGCATAACCTAAACAGGAAACATCAATGATAAGTAACATAGAAATGAAGAATACTGAAGTGAAAAGTTCTGTAATATGATAGAGCTGAAATTTTGAATTTCCATGTATTTCAGTGTAAAGGCTGGAAGATATTGTTCTGTGAGCAGCAGCTTCATAAACTCAAATCCATAAATGACTGAATCCATCAGACAACAAATAGAAAACACACAACATAAAACTGTACCTGCAGGTATGTTTGCATCGTGTTACAGCAGCGTGACGGCTGATTGGCGTATAACCTGTTTGATTAATAACTTCAGTTTTCTGGATTATTGAGGTAAAGATTCCTCAGACTAACTGAAGCACTTTACAGCTCTGACCCTCCTGATCAGGCATGCAGCACTCACTGAGGCAGGTGTTGTGAGTGAAATCACGGTGGAAAGCTTCACACTCGTGCTCCTGGTGGCCGGTGCCCCTGCAGGTGCACCACAGGCTCATGGTGATGTTGGACGGGCTGCTGTCGCTGTAGTTTGGCGTTACATCCGAGCCTGAGACAGGGAGGGGGGAGGAGGAGAGGAATAAGAATTAGGGTGGAGATTAGCTGGGAAGAAAGGTAAAGAGGATTTTTGCAAATTGGGAATTGAATCATTCCAGAGAAGAAATGAGTCACCAGCAGAGTGTTTCTCTACTCTGATTCTCAACTGAAAGATTTAAATAACGGTCAAGTAGCTGCTGATAGCAGCCAGAAACGAAGAGGGTGGCTTTACTAACCAGGTCGTGTGGTAAAGTCCGAGGAAGGCACAGTTACCTGAACTCATTACATCTGTACAACTAACTCTGTGCTGGAGGCTCTCTGTTCCAAACACCTGTCACATGCTAGGTCAGGTTCTACTGTAAACAGGAAGATAGTTAGAAAGCAGAATGAATTTCTAATGAAGTCATTCTGACATCAGTCTTCGGCATGTGTGACCCAAACTGTGATAAAAGAGGCAAACAGTAATAAAACCCCGAGAGGGCAGCAGTGTCCTGTGGATGTTTGAAGCCTAATCCTGTGAGGTGGCTGTTCTCCACCGTCATGGCATCAGAAAAATGACAGTCTAACAGACTCCAACAAAGACTTTCACTGTGTTTCCAGTATTTGGGGTTAGGGCTGGGGTCATCACCACTAATGACGTACACATCAGAGGGTTAACTGGGTGGAGGCACTCTTTGAGCTGCTGATGCTTCCATACTGCTTTCAGACTTACCGATGAGGCCGACGTAGGACATGAGGCAGCCGTGGTAGTTATCGTGAGGGCAGGTGGTGACAGTGTGAGGCGTCACCTGGCAGTTCATGTGGAAATCGGCAAGCCGAGACCTGCAACAGGAAGCAACATAACAAAAACACATCAGTAACATGATGTAAGTTGGCCAACAGCTGACAGCTTCCTGTGTGTCTGACCACCTGCCTGTCCATCAAAGACCAACAATGTGCAGGTGATACATCAGCAACAATGTTTCAGTCTTATCCTAGTCTGCACACCTTCAATTTGACCAGCAGCAGGAGATAAAGTGCTAAATTTCAGAACTGAAAAATGACTAATTAACCCTTTAATGATGTGGCGATGCTGTGGGAAAAAGCTGGACCAAGCTTTTCCCCATCCCGTGTTCCCATCAGAACTCTGACCACCAGAAATCAGACAAGTGAGCCTGTAGAGCACCTTTAAACATCAGTGCAATTTAAAGAGATTTAAAGAGAACAGAAAATATGAAAAGCATTTAAGAGGAAACACAACAGCAGAAAAAAACAACCATTATCATATAAAGCTGGTCCCAGCTTTTGACCAAAAGGGCTAGAGACAATCGAAACAGTTCTATTTTTAAATGTTTATGAAACACCTTTCTGTCAGTTTTGGAAAACGGTGCCCCCCATTTTGAATTGGGGCATGAAGCAAGCAGCAGCCCCCTGTTAGCAACACCTTCGACCACCACAACCAGCTGCTGCTTCTACACACATGGTAGCTTCTGCTGGGCTTTAACGACGCTGCTAACGTCTGTTGGAGTCATCACTTCGAAACGGACACCAGTGAGGGAGGAAGTCCTGCCCTAAGTCCTGAACCAGCAAATCAGCACACATTAGCAGAGTGTTAGTGTTTTATGGCTATCACTATCAGAATCAGAAGGACTTTATTGCCAAATGTTGGTCAGGTATACAACATCAGGAAATTGCTGCGGTACTCAGTGCGAACATACTATAGGCAAAAAATACTTAAATAAACATAGAATAAATCTTTAAAAAGTGCTGAGCAGATTGGTATATACATGAGTGTAGGTGATGACCAGTCCGAAGTGGAACAGGAGCAGAGAGCACAAAACAGGGTCATGTGTTTGACACAGAGCCAGTGGTGGCAACAGTCTTATGGTTGTTGTTCATGAGTCCAACAGCAGAGGGGAAGAAACTGTTCCTACGGCGAGAGGTTCTGGTCCGAATGGACCGGAGCCTCCTGCCTGAGGGGAGCAGGTCAAACAGCCTGTGTCCAGGGTGAGAAGGGTCGGCTGTGATCCGAGCTGCACGCCCCAGTGTCCTGGAGGTGTACAGGTCCTGCAGAGATGGGAGCCTGCAGCCAATCACCTTCTCAGCAGAGCGCACAATC
>VOQK01024698.1:0-15406 GCA_015052645.1 Benitochromis conjunctus | reverse complement strand
AGATGTGATATAATCACCAACTGCTACAGAATATTTGACTGCGGTGGTCTCTGGAGGTCGCTGGCTGTTGAAGAAGGTGCTGCACCAGAGACCTCTTAGTGAACGCTTTGGTTGCTAGCTGATCGGTACAGCTGCCTGTAGATGTTCACTGTTGGCTCCGGAGCAACAATAGTGTTTCATAATGTGATCGTCTATCAGGTCTGCTTTGACTGCACTGGCAGCCTGTTTGGGATGCTATGCTGAAAAAGGAAGCCGTCCCATGCTGATACAACACTGGTTCATCCTTTGAGCTTGGGGTCTTTTTTAAGATGGACTCATTGTATGAAGAGGCCTGACAAGAAACACAAAAACATTCCTTTAAGAAATGGTCGCGTACAAGGACTGGACAAAAAACAGCATCCAAAGATAAACTTTGAAAGAGCTACAGTGTTAATAAAAATACATAAATAATATATATTCTTCAGTTTGAAGAAAGAACTTTGTCTAGTTCTTCAAACTGAAGATGGGTGATAGAACAGTCTATGACACGGAGTCTGACTCAATCCAAAACAAATATGGTAAAAACTAATCTCAAGTCAAAGTAGATACAATAAAATAAATGAGGTAATTATTTAAGTGAAATATTTTGTTGTGATGAATACTAAGTGTCTCCTGTGATAGGCTTTATCAAAGTGCTGTGAGTGGTTTATTTGGGCTAAAATGGTCGTAATAGTAGTTTCCCCACTTCAACACAAACTCCTTTCTTTTTCATACATGTGCTTCAGTAACACATGAGTCTGAAAACTGTTCCCACTGTTTTCTGGAAACGTCCACAGCAGCTCTTGTTGTGTAGTGAAAATGAAGTCATCACCAGCCTGCTCCCGGTGTGTTATTTTATGATGTGTGAACACACTGAGGGCTTTCTCTGCGGATCTTTGCTATTGTTCTGTGCTTTTATAGCAATGCTCGCGCATCGCAGTGCACAGCTCTGCTAATGTGAAAGAGAGAGAGAGAGAGAGAGAGGGGAGCGGGGGTGGGCTGTACCTCGCAGTGAAGGAGTGCCATCGTGGGAGCGGTTTGCTCCTCCACATCAGACCTCTGCTATCCCTCCAAGCCGGAGGACCGAGGAGGAGCCTCCGTCCTGCTTTGCGGATAATACACTACACTACAGCTGAGAAAATGGTTTTGCTGCTGCCGATGGTTACCCTTTACACGCTGAGCGTCCTTAGCGGAGCATCCGCCGCCACTCACTGTAAGTGTTTCACCTCAGTGCGCTCACCTGTCTGCGCCTCTCCTCTGCGGGCGGACAGCTGGCGGCGCGCCTGAATCAGGGGCTGCTCAGACCGGCGGAGTTTTACGCGCGCCGCGTAGCCGAGCCTTCCTATTGTTGCAGAAGCAGCGTCGTGATTATTGTGCGGCACCGCTGTGCAGGTGTCGGCTCTCCTCACCTCACTTTTTGGTTTCGAGCACATAAACAAGTTGTTGATGCCTCCTGGCCGTGGCTTTGCTTTGAGCAGAACGGACTGCACGATGAAGGTCATGCGAACAGGTTCGTTTCCTTTCACTGGAGGCAGACGCGCTGCGGAGTGGCCGCGCTCGTCCTTAGTTGGTGCTTTCATGTGGGATTTAGACGAGTCTCAGTCTTTGGTCGTGTTTTGCTGATGTGTGTTGGGGAACCAGAAGTGCTGACTGGCCACAGATGTGCTGCTCAGACGGCCGCTGGTATTGGTCGACTCCTACGTACAAGCCCCCTCTTACACCCTGCAAAAGCTTTCAGAAAGAGGACTTTCACACCATGATTTGAGGCTGTGCCGTTTGTATTTAACTGCATTACAGCGTCCAGTAATAGTCCTAAAACTACCGATTAGCCATCGACCGCCTATCTGAGTTGTGTAAAAGCAAAATGAATTGTTTTCATCCCGGGATAAAGGACTTCTGCGGTCTCTACAGTAAACTGACCGTCGTGCTTTTTCCATGGTTGGATAAAAACAAGCAATTTAAAAAAGGCCACTATCATTAATGCTAATAGTTTGTGATCCTACATCTCAGTGATCTGTGGGATTTTCTCAATGACAAAGTGCAAGCCAGGAGATTAAATTATTATAAAGTCACATAATGTGCAGTTCAGCAGCATCGCAATGTGTATCCTTCAAGATGATCATTGTGCTGTCTCACACCAACCAACAGAAAAAGATACAAACCTGTGTTATATGGTAAAGTTACAGTAGCTGTGTAATTCATGAATGAATTCTGTGTAAGTCAGAATTCATTCTTCACGTTTTCATGTGACAACAATCCACAATAAGAAACGGGGCTACACAACAGGACATATGGCTGAACAGTGGTGAACCCAGATGGTTAAGCACCACGCTTAAACGTGCAGGTTTACTCCTGCTTGTCTGTGTCTCATTTATCTACTGCTCTGCTTTGCCTTGTGTCCCTTGCATTGGTAGTTGTGTACAGAAGCTGTTGCACAAATGAATGTTTGTTGTAATAGTGAAGTAAGTTGTGCTGTTGTTGTCATTGAGCACGGTTCATCCTCTGTCTGAAGGTATCCATACTGGCTGGACTTTACACACTGAAGGTTTGAACTAGTTAAAATCCAGCTAAATCCAAGTGGAGAATAGATTTTGTCTTAAGAGACAAAAAACGAAAAAATAAAATTGTTTGAATATTGCATTATGTTCACAAGAGTGCAAACCAAAACAAAGAAAAGCACAACTACTTGTATAAATGTGTTTATTTTAAAACAAACATGTTTTGCACGTCCTACATGTTAAAGAATAAAAACATGAAATAGAGAGTGGACTGTTGGTGCCCTTAGTGTGAGCTCAGCTCTGGAAAATATGGAACAACAGTTATCTATTCTTGAACTGGAAGCAGGGGAAACCATCGGGGACCTGCCGAGCATCAACCTTTTGTAATGAAGCAGGTCATAAGGCTCAGTCAGTGCAGTCATGGCTCCCCAGCTCTCGCTTATGTTGACCAAAGTTATAACACAACTCATGGAGTAAGACAACGCCAGCCTCTCTATCTGAAGTCTAGTTGGTTCTTGTTCTCTCTGTTCAGTTATTTCATGCCTGTAATAACTCAGTCTGGCCCTAAATATTTCTTAAAGCTGTTTGATTAGAGACAAACTACACCCGTTAAGCTGGTAATGCATGTAATTAGCCTACTGTTACCATTAGCCTTGTTTTTACAAATATAAAAACAAGGCTAATGTTGTGACTCTGCACTCTTTACCTGCTGTTGTTCAGTTGTTGTCCTCACACTTCATTTTACTAATTACAGTAAGCTGAGTCATTCACTAGTCTGGTTTTTGGGTCTTTCTCTACAGCACACAGTATGTGCTGCTGTGGGTGGGCGGTGCTTGTTGAGAGTGGGCGGTGCTTGTTGAGCCCCACAGCAGCACTGTGTCTGATAACTTTCCAGCTTTGTGTTCTTTGCAGTTCGGGAAACAAAAACTTTCACAATTAGATGTCCCCAAAAACTGTTAAACTCTTAAATGTTTATTTATACAGTTGAATTTAGAATCCGAGCTCGAACACCAGGTGGGTGGGGCTTCTGTGCTACCAATCACAGTTGCTAGGATGACCACATTATTGAGACTGAACAAAAATACTAAACTGAGTGTTTAGAGAAGTCTGTGTGTTGGACCTTACTGAAGCCTCACAGTGATTGTGTGTTAACCTCAGGATTTAAATATTGTCTCTTTTAACATTGTGCCAGTATATAGGAACATTTCAAATTCAGGGCCAAATGTCAGTTTCTTACACAACAATTTATATTTGCATCTAAATCTACAGCAACTTTAATGTATTGCTTTATTACTAAAATTCTGGGTGAGCATGTGCTTCTGTGTTCCTATGGGGAGAGATTATTTGAATGAATCCATCAGCTGTTGTTTAGCTGCAGCCTAACAAAGTGTAATGTGTTGTCGTTGTCTCAGAAACTGCCAGAATCAGTGTCGCTTTTGTTTAAACTCATATTTTTATGGGTGGATTGTATAAAAAAGGAGCTTTCTAACCTTTCGTGTCCTTTCTTGTCATGTTGAAAGAGTACAACGTGATTTTCAGCAGTAAAGGAACTCACCACAGGCACGCCGTCGTTTGATGTGTTCGTCTGTCTTTGCACTCCGAGTGTGACACTAGGTTTGTGTCAGGATTTAAGCAGTTTATGTTAAGGTGGCAAACCGAGCTAAAACGACAGCTGCATTAGTCACCTGTGACAGTGATGCGTTTTCAAACGTGACCTGCGATCAGGTTTGACACATGTGGTCTGATGAAATGGTGAGCTTCTCCTGGAGGTCAAAGAGCTGCTCTCATATTTACCGCTGGGAAGCCAGGAAGCGAACAGCGATGCATCATAGCCGGTTTATCGGGTGGCGGAGTTAATGGCAGCCATTTTCTTCTCAGAGGCCGTGTGCACGTCCTTTGGCTGTACAAAGACACACTGAGAGGTACGCTGCCAGCATTGTGTTTTAGCAGGACTTTACTGATATGTTATTGGCACGGTCCAACAGGCAACAGAACCCACTCACAAATTTATGGAAATAACACGTACTTTATTATTGTAGTAAAAATATAGGTTTATTGACTGTAGTGGGAATATGTCCTGACAATATGAAACCACAGCGTGTTCTCCAGTAGCACTATCAGTGCTATCAGTGTATCATGGAGGGCCTGAGTGCTTTCTTTTAAATGTACTGAGCTCACTGCACAATTCCCTCGCTGCCTTTGTGGTTTTTAATGACTAAGGCTGGTGTGGACCACTCTAAAGTACATTTATATATCAGCGGAGATAAAGCAGGCTGTATTTGTGTATGGGTTTGTATATTTTTTTACTAGTGGCCGACACCAAAAGCCATGCGGATTATCGTGGTCCGACTTTGGCAGAAGGTACGGTTGTACGAGATCTTCAACACCAGTGTTTGGTTCACACCAAGCATAGAAAAGAAAAGGTGTGAAAATGAATCCTTTTAACACAGGATGATGACGTGATCACGAACAAAATATCAACGCCAGTATTCATCTGCATTTCCTGTACGCACGTTAGCCGAATGATCTTTAAAATGCACAACTCTCACCAGACAACTGCGCTTTCTTAGCTCCACATGGGTGTCATGGTATGGAAAGATTGGACCATAATATCATATTGCAAATTGCTTTGCAATTTCCAACCAGCTGAAGCTCACTAAAGACGAACAGGGAACATATACAGCAGTTTAGCTTTGCTTGGTGTTTGTGTTGCACCTGCTGAGGTGCAGTACTCTGTGCTCAGTTGGCTGTTACGATCCTAAACTTTAGGCTTAATGGTCAGCAAACCACAACCTTCCAGCTGCTTTAAAAATGCAAACAATTGGTGTTAAGTGGTGTCGAGAGCACGTCAAAGCAACAGGCGGTTATATAACCTAACTATACGGAGATGTCGGCCAATCAGAAGCCTGCAACATGGTGCGCTGTGTGATGTCAAAAAAGAAGATAAAGGCGCTCATGTTCAAGGTTCTTAAACACATAAACACAGTTTTATGTGTTTTTGAAAGAGATGTTGAAATCATCTGTGTGTGTGTGTGTGTGTGTGTGTGTGTGTGCGCGCTGACAGGAATGTTGGCTGAGTCAGTATCCGTGTTGTTGAGTGCTGGTGGTCTAATGATATGTAACATGACATTTATCAGTGTCAGTATGTCGTCAGCTTTGTGTTCGATGTTTAAAGGTGGAGCGTTGGCAGACTGAATATACTTAAAGGCTTTTCAGGGGAAACTTGTGCTCTGTGCTGTTATGTAGCACAGAGAGGGGCTACACTAAAGCTGCTGTGGCAATAATCACAGTTTTGGTTGTAATCTGGGTGATTGACTTTGAAGTTTCATGAACTTAACAAACATGCATTTATTGAATGAATGAAAAACTGATGCGGGCAGGGTCTGCTGGATGTGTGGTGGCTGATAGGAGGTGAACTTGCCTTGGAGAGCTGGACAGCCCACCGACACTTATGTTGTCTGCTGCCAAAGAGACAGTCTGAGGTGCAGACACAAGGTCATCTTCATCTGTTAATAATCCCTCCACAGCTTCACGTCCACACATTTACAGGTAGAGCTCGCTGACAAAGATTAATAGAAAGAATTTATTGGGTTCTTTTACTCATCAGGTATCCTGAAAAAAACAATATGTGATGGGAAAAACATAGGTCACAGAAACTATAAGCAAGGAACAATATATAATAATATATAATTTCACTCGATCATTACATCACAGGGGAAGATCCTGAAGCAGACTGTCAGGTGACGAGTTTGTGAAGGTGGTGAAAACATTGGTGAGTGAAGTGAAGCATGATGGTCACAGTTATGAGTGAGAAAATATCTAAAAAACAAAATCATAAATGGACACACAAAGAAGCCAGAACTGAAGAGTGAAACATCCACGAGCACCTTTGCTCATTTTTCTCTTGTGAATTAGTCCGACAATTTTTGTTTCCTATTCATTTATTATTTATGTGATAAAAAAAAAACATGTAACATTTCCATGATGATATCTCTGCTTGTTTTGTCCTCTCAGCTCTCGAGACAGTTTAATTACTGTAAGAGCAATATTGGAAAAGCCACTTCTACTAGAAGTTCATTAATTATCCAAAGAGCTGAGGATGAACTTTCTCTCATCTTTGTCTGATATTCTTCAGCATGTTACATGCTTACCAGCACACGTTGTGTTGCTGACTACATGTTATTTTCCAAAAGCACGCTTTAGCTGAACTGTTCTTGTAGTGCTGTGGCATAATTCATAATCATTATCTGGTTCAGCTTCTTTAATAAGGCCACCCAAGGGCTCGTCATAGGCCAGCGTGAGGCATGATTTGAAGGGATGGAAGGAATTTGCTTTTGGCAGGAAAAAGGCTTTCATTACCCGCTGTTATGACACTCTTCAGTGTGAGTCTGTGGGAGGAATATTGCTGTGCTTTAAGTGATCCCCTCGCAACGAGCAGAGACCGCTTCACCAGACATCCAGTTTTTATAAGATTAGATCGGCTTCCACAGCGTGGCGAAGCAGCGGACACACATATTTACTTAAGATTTCATGCTTGAAGTTAGCTCAGCGAGCAGATACTTCAAAACTAATTATATCGCATCTGAAGCACCTGAAACACGTTGGCGCAGAGATGGCACGCAGCTTCACAGGAGCAGTGATGGGGCGTGCGCGATGGCGCCGATGCAGCTGCACATTCGCTCACTAATGAATGTGAAGCAGGCACTCAGGGAACACCTACAGCTGTACACATTCAAGGCCTGATGAATTTATCAAAAGGTAAATGAGGCAGAGCGCTGTGGCGTGACAGCGGCGCCACGTTTCCTCATGTTTAAACATATACTACAGTTCTTCTGCAAGACAAAACAAACTGGAAGCGAGGTGCACTCTGAACATCGAGACGGACCCACTTGACTGGATGGTGGGATTGTTGTGCGAGTATACCGGGAAACAGCATATGATCACAAGGATTAGTGCCACGGCTTCCTCACAGTAATGTGAACTGCTCGCTCTCACTTGTGTGTGAAAAGTAGACTGAAAGCTCTTGATTATTTAGTATTTTTGATAGTTAATAAGAAAAGTCTTATTGTAATCGAAACAACAAAACGGTAGTGTAAGGTGAAGAAGTTCAAACTCAGTGCGTTGAATCAGAGCCTGAAAAGAAGCCCAAACATGCAGACTGGGGTTAAATACCATACCACCATACCATACCACACAGTCAGGCTCTTTTTGCATCAGCTAGCTCGACAACAGTCCAGACCCAGCGCGACATAGTGGGAATCAATTTTCTCTGTTAAGCAGGGCTTCTCCAAGTGACTCTTCTTCTGCACAAATCTCTACGACAGTCAGAGATGTCAAATGATGATAAATGGCATCAAATATAAAGTGTGAAGGTTCTCAGTCATCCAGGTCATCATAGTCTAAGGAGCTTGGAAAGAAAAACCTTGGCTGATTGTGACCTACACCCGTTTTCACGCCTCGGCTCGTGTGATTAGGTAGAGGATCAGTAGGGGGTCCATGACCTTCTTGTGGGGGACACTCCCATAGGACTTAAATCTGGGACGCTCCACCTTTGACCTTAGAACTGAAGAAGCTTCTCGGATGAAACGTCTTCACTTAAAGAAGTCCAGACGCTTTTCTCTCCGAGCTCCTGAGACTACAGAAGATTACTGCTGCCTTTGGACAGAGTGGTGAGACTGAAGTCAATTATTTTATTGCTGAGTCCTCTCTCTGTGTTGCTGGTTATTTCTAAGGCGTGACTGCCCAAACTTTAAAATAGGTATCCACATCCTAACAGTGACCTCAGCTGGTTTATAAGGTAAAGACTGTACAGTGATAGAAGACCTCAGGAAACCTCCTATGAGCAGGCAGTGGGGACGGTTGGAAGAACTCAGCCAATGAACGTGAAGTATCCTACAAAGTATTCCAAGATGACCAGATGGTTCAAAAAATAAGTCTGTGAGTCCATAAATTTAGCAATAAAATATTTACAAATGTGAAACCCATGTCGGAAAGTTTTTCCCACTGATGTATAAAGAAGTCTTTTTGCAGCCGCAGCTATCCCCATCTGTTGGCCTCAAGGGAAAATCGGGTTTTTAGGCACTTGCACACTGGCCTCACTTAAATCCTTTTGCACTAAGTGGAAATGAAACTCGGTGAATACCATGATTTTTTATTTTTCCTGATTTGGTTTATTGTTTCGCTGATTCAGCACCTTTTTCTTCTCTGATGTCTTGATACGTTTTGTTGTTAGGAGAGGAAGAATTAAGTGGACATTGTCCATCTCGTCCTCACATCTTATTAATATAACTGGTCTATCATTTCACTGATACTTGGTGTAGGCAGTATCAGTACCTGCATCAGAACTGAGAACGCTGGACCGGTACATGTAGCAGATGATTGAGTGTTTACGAGTTTATTAGCTAGTTAAAAACACTAAGCCATAATGGCTTCTTTCACTAACACAGCAGACGTGCCACTGTATTGATATTTAAATGTAACAGCCACAAATAACCAGGCTTCAGTTTTAACGTCTCTGTGCAAGATCTGTAACACATCAGAATTTATCAAAGGCGTGAAAGAGCGAGACTTTTTTAATCTCGTCTTTGTCATTGTTTAATAATTTATGAGGCAATGATACATGATACATGGATGTGTCATAGACATGCATGGAAAGAGGTTGGTGAAGAAAGTTGCTGTCACTGTGGAGTTTATCTAACTTTAAATGATCATATCAATAAATACTGTTCATTTATAACTCATTTATAACAGCTACAAGAACTGTTCTCATTGATTGTTTTCAGTTCATTGATTAAGGATAGATGGCACATCATAGAAATATCTTTGACAGTAAACAAATCTTGTTACTTATCTTTATATATTGTGTCAGATTTGATTCCTCTGATGCTTCATCACGTAAAGAACACTTTCTTGTCTGTGCAGATCGAAAATAAAGTGCTTTCTGATTGCAGTAAGTATGAAGGAAACGCGCTGATACATGATATAAGACTATTCAGAGACATAATTTCTGCCACGTCTCGAGTGGCGATTGCGGCGCCATCTTCCCGTTTCCAGCCACACTGGTCACAGAGCGACGCTGCACCGGTCCCCGATCTATAGAGTGCAATGAATATGCTCCAAAGAGCTGTAGCCTCTGTAAGTTCACTCGCTTTATATTTTCCATGTTACTGGCAGAGGGTTTGAAAGGATTATCAACACCCACTCTGCCAATAAAATGGATGCACAAATCATTGGGGACGGTTAAAATCTCCAAGTGTGAGGAGGGGAAAAAGCTTACTTTGAACATTCAGACTCAAAAAAGTCATAAATTTAAAGGAAAGTAGACGCTGCTGAAATTCAAAGTCTTTATGTTCCAGCTCAGAATTTAGTTATTGTGTTAAGCTACTGCACGTAATGTAATTTAACATTGATCGTGATGTATGGGAGCCAAGGAAAGAAAAGTTTCATCCACATTCATCTGGATGAAAACTCGGAGTTGCATCTTTGATTTTTTATGAGCTGCTTTTGCTTTCGCCCACCACATTTTCACTACTTTGCAATAAATGTTTCATTCTTCCCTCTGATCCATAGAAGAAGGTCAGTGCTTTTAAACACAGCACATGTCCATACACCCTCAGCTTCGACTGCTTAATGCAAAGTCTGGGTCAATGTAGCTGCTTAACTAGAGCTAGTAAATGAAGCTACTTAATCCAGCTCTTTAGGATGTATTATTAAGCTACCAGCGCCTGCTGCTCACACTGATTAAGACTGGCTATGGCTATAATTGTGAGCAGAGGGTTGATTATTACTGTGACTGTTTGTTTATAGTGGCTTATAATATGTGCAGTTAATTGACACGGCTTTGTGGAGTGTTAATTAAAGCTTCAGCATTGCTGAACTCAATGGTAACACAACGTTGTATTTAAAGTTTAAGTCCTGGGTGGCTAAACAATGACTCCTCTGCTGATTCCTGATAGAAACGCTAAAGTGTGTGGCTGGTGCACGCACGTCCTTACCGTCATATCAAGCATATAAGCCTTCAGCCAGTGCAGCAGGGCAGAGCAGCTGCAGTCACCACAGCGCTCACAGCCAGCGGTGACTGCAGTGATGCACTTTGTCCTGTTGAATGGAGTAACGGGGAGTACGATGAATGCAGTGTGTAATATCTCCACAAAGATTTAGTAACTCTGTGGGATAACACACTTTTGAGCTGTATATTAAGGATGGGTGCAGTCACCATGAGGCCTCTGGTGTGTAAAGTGTCATTGTGAAGCTTTGAGCTGAATCACCATCACCGTCAAACTGCACGGTGACATCATCACCGCTCGAGTCACACCCTGTTTTATCTCTGTTTTTACTGTAATCGAGGCCGTATTTTTAAAAATCTGTGTTAATGATCAACACTGTAAACTCATCACACATTTGTTCGGTGAGTTGACAGATCACTGGAGTCGCTCCCCTGTAGGCCCGTCAACCTGACCGACTTTTTAAAGAGTCGTCTTCTGCAGCTCTACGGCACGTTTACATGGGCAGGAAGGGCGCGGCCATCTTTTACATAATGTTTGTCGATTTTCTCAGAATATATTAATAGCGTCATATTTGTAAACATTTGACAGAAAGTCATCCAGCATACTGGCGGGTTAGGTGGCTGACATTATTCTTCCATTATTGAAATACTCATATATGCAGAGCATTGGAGGAACGCTCTGCAACACTTCTGTGCAGTAAATAGAAAGCGTTGATATTTTGGAAATAACGTCATAACTGTTGTTTTTGTATTTTCTGTTGACATTTTAAATGTGCACCTGTTCTTATTGTAAACATATGACATCATAACCTGCACAGACGCTGTTCAGACCAACATTTACATCTTCTACTACATCCTTTTTTTGGCCTTTGTTCTCTTTTTGTCAACAACTATGATCCCATTATCACCTTGTCTATAGCAGACGCTCCCAGAAATCCAATAATCCAACAGAAAGTATCATGTTTCCTGTTTCACTACATTCCTGAATGAGCGCTGAATAATTAATGTTTGGCAGATGTGATGCATATAATCAGTCAAACTGTCGATAACTCATGCCGCAGGCTGCCTTTAAATGCTTGTAGCTCCCTTCAGATTATATTCAGTGTTCACAGACATGAGTTGCTACAGTGAAACAGTCCATTTGCATCGATGTGAGCATCCCTGAATTCAGCCAAAGCTTCAGTCTCTCGTGTACACTGGCGTTTGCTGAGCATAGGTCACTGAGCCCCAAAGCCTGTTAGTCTATGCGAGGCATCATATGAAGCTTTATCGATACCACAGAGAGGTCTGAGGCCACTCTGTCACCAGATACTATCACTGTTCATATTATTGACTCTGTGGTTTCTCTTGGCTTAACTTCTGCAACCTCCTTCACGCGACCACCTCTGCTTTGATTTATAACTGCTTTAAACATGTTATACATGTGGCATGTTCTTGCTCCATGACACATGACAACATGTGCAGCCACTTGGGTATACCTGTTCATTTGTTAATGCAAATATCCCTCAGTTTTTTCCATCCTTCACTGGTGTCAGAATCTCTTTACACGTCATATTGAGAGTTCATCAGCTGCCAAACTCAAAGTCACCACTTGGACTCAAGCCCAAATCTGTTATCCAGAAGGGGCGGGCTTTACCTGGCCGTGAAGCTGAGCCTTGGAAAACTGGGGGACTATATATAAAAAAATGGGCTGCTGTGTGGTTGGCCGACTCAGAAACACGAGGGACAAACTCAAAGGCAGTCTTATTAAAGTACAAAATCAGTCACAAACAAACCAAACCAAAGATAGGACACAGCAAAGAGGACGGGAAGACTGAGGCCACACATACAAACACAGGATAACGTAACGTAACGTAACGTAACTAAGGAGGAAGTAACACTAGACCGAGCTGCACGGAGGAACAGACACCAAAATAAAACAGGAAGTGACTGACGCTGAGAATCAGGCTACAACATAAACGCTTGATGCAGACAGAAGATAAAACCTGAAGATCAGAGAGAATACACAAGGTGATCAACGGCCTGCCGTTAACTAACAACAGCACGTCTGCGGCTTGATTCAGCAAAGACTTACACGAGGAAGCTGCCTCACAATTACCACTGCTTTATATGTCTCTCTCTCTCTCTCTCTCTTGCTCTCTCTCTCTAATTTCTGAATAATTTGCTAACATCATCACTGGAAATGTATGGGCACATTTATTATGAGTGTCTAGCATTATGACAGGATATATTTCAGAGAAAACAGAGGAAAAACTCAGTCGATGCATTTTAAATTGCCATGTCACAGCTTTAATTGAAAAAGGTTTGGCAGCACATGACTCACACTGTGAAGCCGTCATCAGGGAAGACACAACATGTGCGCTGCTCGTGCAAAGGCTTTACCGCACACTGTTGTCGTTCTGTTTGTGTGTCTGTCCACTTACTTTTGAATCATTTCTGCTCACACGCTGTTTCACTTTCTATAATCATGGAAACCTGCTTTACCAAAGAACATGTTGATGTTGATCTTTTAATATGCGCTCCTTTTTTCTCTTCAGCTTATACTGGTCAGGGTCACGGGAGCCTATCCCAGCTACCATAAGGCAGGAGGGAGGGTACATCTCAGCCTGATGCAGGGCTAGCACAGAGACACAGCCAGTCCCACTCAGCTAACCCAGTAACTGCATGTCGCTGGAGTAAAGGCAGCTTTGACACAACCACAGTCAATCTGGGTTTTCTACAGAAATCTGAGCTCAGAGTAGAAACACTACCACATGTGGATGCTGCTGTGGAAGTGGGGTTTTCAGGTGCGTGCACTGAGAGTAGCAGGCTGAGAGCGTAAACACCCCGTCATGAATGAAGGCTGTGGTGGATGTGCACTGCATTGAGAGGAGTCTGTAATGTGATTATAACGGCGGACTGGGATTTGGCTGCATATTTTAAAGTAATTGCTGAATTTACTCCCGCGGTGTCAGGAGTGGAGACTAGTCAATAATCCATTTCTGGCGTGCAAACGTTCGTCTTTCTTCTCCAAAGAATAAATCAAAATAAGAACAAGAGTCGAAGACGACTTTGATAAATAGCTTAACTCAGTTATGAAGTCCAAATATACAGTTTATTTCAGAGCTATGCAGATTAAAACAGTGCCTGAAAAAGCCTTTAATAAAACATAGGCTGCGGTAATGTGTTGAGACACTCATCAAGCTTTATGTAATGTTAGTTTGTAAACCACAGAGCATGTATTTGTATGAATGTTACCTGCTCCTCAAACAACAGTGTCAAAGACATGTGCACATTATCTGTGGTTTCATCCTCACGGCGGACTGACTGCATCATACCTGCTTATCAAAGGTTATAAAAGTCATAATGAACTGTGTACAAGAAACTGAGCAGAGTACACAAGAGTACCTGCCACAAGGACTCCTGAGCAGTAGAGCCGACGCCCCTGTCATGAGAACAGAGGCCGCACGTGGTGTCAGTGTAGTTCACTGGTCCCCCCCCCAGCACAAACACATCCTCCAACCACACACACCCATTTACTGTTTTCTAACTCTGTTGCAGTTTATTTGTAAACTGCAATAAATTACAGGTAGCAATAAAATAAACCACTCCCTCTTTAAAGCTACGTCCACACCTACACGGGTACTTTTGAAAAGGCAGATTTTTCTCCGCGTTTGCACCTTTCGTCTACGCAGGAGAAAACG
This sequence comes from Benitochromis conjunctus, assembly GCA_015052645.1. NCBI lineage: Eukaryota > Metazoa > Chordata > Actinopteri > Cichliformes > Cichlidae > Benitochromis > Benitochromis conjunctus. The sequence continues at coordinate 1,202 of VOQK01024698.1, read as the reverse complement.
CAGATTCTTAAAAACTCCTGCCAGGGTGGAGATTTTCGAAAACTCAGTTTCTGCGTTTACGTGTGGACGAGGAAAACTGAGTTTTAGTTACGCAACATCAAAGGTGTGCGCCGTTTTTGACACCACGCCGTGCACCACGTTATTGTTTACATGAGATGAATTTCTACAATGGCCGATAAAAACAAAATGCTGTTGCTGTTAATCTTACTATCTGCAGTTTTACACACACACACAGTTACTGTCCCTGCATTTAGACAGACAGAGGCTCAGAGTGAACTTCTCCATTCAACACAGACGCTCTCACAAACAAATCCTGATGCCAATGTTGTCGTTTGTTTTTGAATAAATTAATTTTTTTATAATTACATGTATGTGCGCTGTATGCATTTTGTCCATTCCTAAGTTGTGAGAAAAACACACAAACTTTGCAGTTTTGTGAGTGTACAAACCCTGTTTCCTCGTTCCCTCCCAGGCTTCTGATTGGCCAACATTTCTACACGGTTAGGATTTGGCGTGTTCTTCACAGCGTTTGACGTTTACATGTGGACGGAGATACAGGTATTTTCACATGTGGACGTACCCATGTATGTGTGGGCGTGGCCTTAAATAAGAGAAAACAAACCGTCTTTATGGTCTAATGATTTCACCTGTAGTTGTTTTTTCCTGTGTAACAATATTCAACATTGATATCAACACATTTTCCAAAAAACATGCCTCTCTAGCTGGGAGCACATCCTCAGCTACGATGAGCGATGAAGGATGAGGAACCGTGAACAGGTGCTGCGGTTTGGGGAAGGCCTCGAAGGGGAGTGGCGCCCAGGTTGGGCAGATCCACATGTACTGACGAGAAGTGAAGGAAAGGAAAAGGAGAAGGGGGGGGCATGAAAATGAGGACAGCAGGTATTGGTGAAAGGGGCATGTATAGCCTGAGGCCAGAAGGGGCGTGAATGAGGTGTGGTCCTGCTCCTGAACTTCAGATGATATCTCCACAAAGACATAAACAGCTGTGAGATACTGTTTGTCCGTGATGTGGACAGCCCAGCGCGTGCTCCCCACGCAGGGAAACTGTCGGGGATACCTACCTCGGCATGTGCAGGTGAAGCCAAAGGCGAGATATGCTTCATCATATTTTCTAGTCTTTGGCTTGGAAGGAAGTTGGTTTGCAAACATATTTAGCGATGCTTCATCTGCTTTGCGTTTGT
>VOQK01024688.1:4000-14769 GCA_015052645.1 Benitochromis conjunctus | reverse complement strand
TCTCCTTCTCCTTATTGACCTAAATCCAGAGATTCAACAAAATTCTCTTGAATTAATCTAAAGGGCATGTGTTTTCTTTTCTAAACCTACAATTTCTCTCTTTTTTAACATCTCCAGTCAGTTAGCTGGAGTAAATTTAGATTTTTCACAGCATCTTGGGAAAAAAAAAAAAGTTTATGGCCTTGTGTAAACCCATACTTAGCCTATTTCATTATGTAATTTTGGCTTCTTGACTTGACATTTGAAAATTATGCACAGACACATATGCGGACAGACACATAGGAGGCTCTGCCGCAGGTCTCCCACCACATAGTTTACGATACACAGAGACGAACCAGGCCAGTTTCTAAAGAGGACCTTTGTTCAGAGCCTTTATGTAGACAAAAAGTTTAAAGATTAGGTAGAGCTTACTCTTATCGCTGGAACTTTTTACAACTCAATATTTTGGGCATTTTCTCCGCCCAGGAAATGAATCATTAACTTTGAATCCAGCAAGGTAGGATATAAATTACAATCACTCCCTAATTTCTGTCTTCTTCTTCTCTGGTGAAGACATGGGTAAAGGCTTCTTCATCAGCAAAGCGGTGGCAGTGATCTGTGTGGTTGTAGCCATCAGTGCTGTGGCCACCATCATTGCCCTCTCAGTAGTTTATGCCCAGGAGAAATCAAAGAATCTAGAGACTCCGACGACTGCAACGACTGCTGGACCTGGTGCCACCACCCAGGCCACCACACCCTCCACCCCAAAAGAGCCCTGGCAGCGCTACAGACTTCCAGATTCATTTTCTCCTGTCTCGTACAACGTGACCCTGTGGCCCCGGCTGACTCCCAACGCTGATGGCCTCTACATCTTCAGCGGAAACTCCACGGTGCTGTTCACATGCGTGAAAGAGACTGACCTCATTCTCATCCACTCCAACAAGCTAAACTTCACAATGTTTGAGGGATACCACGCACAGTTGAAAGCTGTGGATGGGGCCTCTGCACCCGAGCTGAAAAATACCTGGCTGGAGGTTCCTACTCAGTATCTGGTGATCCAGCTCAGCAGCCCTCTGGAGGCCGGCAGCACTTACAAGCTCTTCACTGAGTTTGTCGGAGAGCTTGCCGATGACCTGGGAGGATTCTACAGGAGTGAATATGAAGAAGATGGCGTGCGAAAGTATGAAGTTCTTTTTTATTAAACTTCATGACATGATTGAAATGAGCAAAGTGTTGCAAGTTGGGCAAGTCCTCCTCTCTTTCTAATATTTAAATGACAGAATGTTAAATTAAGACTGAAAACATGGGAAAACAGCTAAAAGCTCATAAATTCATTTGTAATGTCTAACAAGTTGCCTCATTCCCAAATTTAAGAATGTTGCATCTGAGTATTACCTAATAGCCACTCCTTAATTTCAGCTGTTCGCCCACATTAATGAAATATAAGATGTGCGCTAGTTTAAAAGTAAATGGATGAATTAATACATTTAGAATAACTTTTACTTTAAATCCAAATACTGTATGTTTTCATTTTTTATTGATTTAAAAAAGTGTAAAGATTTTATTGTCTAATCACGATCACTTTATGGTCCTTTTAAACTTATTTATGAAAGTGAAATAAGCAAAAACGTCCATATTGTATATGATCATTTGCAGCCTAAATGCAAACACCTTCTGATACATGGACATCAACTAATGTAGTTTTAACAAAACCACTAATAAGATGAAATGAAGTCAAATAGGAATTCAATACAAAACCACATTTTACTTTTGAACTATTTTAATTAACGCTGATATGTGTGGGATTTAAAATACACTACACTCATCCTGATAATGAGTTAATGAAAGTCACAGTCAAGTCTGTTTTAAACGTTCTGTTTAAAGAAAATCGAGTATGTCAAAAAGAATTCAAGCACTCTGCGGAACACCTGACTCGATTATATGGATGTAATTATTACGTTTTCTGATCTTCCATTATCAGAATTGTGGCCACGACTCAAATGCAGCCAACGGACGCGAGGAAAGCCTTTCCCTGCTTCGATGAGCCAGCTATGAAAGCCGTCTTCCACATGACCCTCATTCACCCTCACGGGACTGTAGCTGTGTCTAACTCCATGAACTATGGCGAGTTCTTCTCTTGTTTAGTGTTCAGAGCAACATTGTGCGTATCAGCTGTCCCCGTGTGATGACTTTAAATTAATCTCAGTTACATGTTGGTAGATACCAACTAGAGGACATGTAATTTTTAAGGCAAACTCACTTAAGTGACATTTTTAGAACTATACTTTATTAATTTCACTTTATTTAAAATATTGCACTACTGTATATTTACTTGTTTAGTGTCAAATCTATCTATACCACACTCTTATCATTACAGCTTCAACCAGAAATGTCTATTTTCCTCATTTAACACTAATATGCAGCTGTCTTTGACCCCAAAACAGAGCCTATAAACATCACCACCTCGGATGGTTTGGATTTAATCCAGACAAACTTTGAACCCACAGAGATTATGTCAACCTACCTGCTGGCTTTTGTTGTGTGTGACTTTGCATACATTAAGTCAGATGTTGGTGAAGATGTTTTGGTAAGTATTTATTAAAGCTTTCAGTTAGAATCACAGAAACTAATTTTTTTGGTTCTTTATAAATAGTTAATTTTTAATATAAACTACTATCTCTGCTCTGTGCTTAACTGAACTACGCCCAATAATTCAAGTTGATCTGTGCTCATGATAGTTTGAATTAAAATAAGAGCAGTGAAAGCCTCATATATTAGATTTTAAAATATATGTATTGCTCATTTCTGCTCTGGATTCTGGCGCATAGCCTGAAATGGATAAATCATGGACGTTGAAGTAAACTATCAGACATAATAGCTGCTATTTTCAGAAGGAATAATCGCTGCATTAATGTGTGGAAGAAAAGCATTAAACTGAAAATAATCTAATTTTACTCAGTTTGTATTTTCACCTAAACTTGGCCCTTAATGTAATGGATTTTTTAAATCATGAGAGTGGCTGTTTTCCCTCTCTGCTGGTCCCAGTGATTCTTTGCTGCCCTCTGCTGGACTCAGTGCTCGTTTCAGCTGTCAGGTCCACATCCATTTCCTTCCGTCTGGTTAATAAAACTGTTTCCCCTTTTTTCAGATCAGGATCTGGGCTCGCAGGAAGGCCATAGACGAGGGCCAAGGTGCATATGCCCTGGAGAAGACTGGACCCATACTGTCTTTCTTTGAGAACTACTACAAAATTCCCTACCCCCTCAAAAAGTCAGGTGAGAACACACAAATTCCTGAAATAAAATACAACAAAAACCATATATAATCCAAAATAATCACTTCTTTACCAAATTTTAGACCAGATCGCTCTGCCTGACTTCAGTGCTGGAGCCATGGAGAACTGGGGTCTGATCACCTACAGAGAGACTGCGCTCTTATACAATCCTGCAGTGTCATCTAACGGAGATAAAGAGTGGGTGGCAACAGTCATCTCCCATGAGCTGGCTCATATGGTACCTAACAAACTTTAACTGTATATATGTTTAGACTCAAATATGTTTACAAACCAATACAGTGACATGAAGCTCTGTCCTCACAGTGGTTTGGAAACTTAGTGACCACGAGGTGGTGGAATGACTTGTGGCTTAACGAGGGATTTGCCACCTACGTCTCTTATCTTGGAGCCAACTACGCCGAGCCAGATTGGAATATGGTGCGTTTATTTTGTTGTTGTTGTTGTTGTTTGACGCAGAAGTCAATTTAATATTTAATAATGCGTCTGGTTGGAATGCAGTGCAAATATTTCTCCATGTCTTTTCCAGAGCGATTTAATCGTTTTGAATGAGATCATTGGTGTGATGGCTGTGGATGCTTTGGCCTCCTCCCATCCCCTCTCATCCAAAGAGGCAGACATCATGAGACCAGAGGACATAAATGCACTGTTTGACTCCATCACATACAGCAAGGTGCAATATAATTTACAACATGAACTTAACTACATCAACCCAGTATTTTGTATTCTTCAAGCTCCACTAATCAAGTTACTGACCCAGTGTGTTGATGTGACATCCTCGTTAGGAACTTCACTTTTAGAAATATGGGTTCAATTACTGGACCTCAAGATGACTGTTATAGTCATATTTAAGTCTGTGAGAGTGGTTGAATAATCTACAGACCCAAAGACAAAACCAAAGTTCAGAATCCAGGAAATGAATTATAAAAACAAGAGATAATACATGAGTAGGGGCACATATGGAGGCAACTTGACAAAGGACAAGTGGAGACTGAGACAGTTTATACTAAAGGTAATGAAGCGTATGGGGAACACAACCGCAGGAAGATAAAACTCAGAAACTGTAGGAAGTTATATTGTGAGAGGACTCAGATGCAGAAACTCAGAAGTAGGATAATTGAATAAAAAGTGAACTTTTTATTTGGCCAATAATGGAATCAAAAGGAGCAAAACTATCACTAGAGGTTCACAACTTCTTAATGTGCAAAAAAGTACTCCCATCAAGGGTATAATGGCAGATTTTTTCCAAGAGTTTACAAATTAGCATTAATGGACTTTTGTGGTAGTTCTTTAAACAGCTGATGTGTTTCTTCACAGGGAGCTGCAGTTCTCAGGATGCTCTCCAGCTTCATCACCGAGGAGGTTTTTTCAAACGGACTCAATGTGAGTACTGTTAATTCAACTTATTAGGTTCTGTCCACGAATGAGAATAAATGTTAATGTGGTCATATCAGCATTTTATTGACATCCATCAAACTAAGCCATTCATAATTTGTCTACAGATGTATTTAGAGGAGTTCAAGTATAAAAACACGGTCTACCAAGACCTGTGGAAGCACCTGCAAGCGGTAAGTTTGTAACATTGATAGAACTGCTTATTTTTTTTAATTAATTAATTCATTTGTTTGTTGGTTTGTTTTATTTTATTTATTCATTTATTATTATTTAAATGTGAAAATATGATTTAAAAAGGAAAATGTCTTATTATATTTATTTTATTTTTTCTTAATTTATCTTAAGAATATTAAAAGAATAACAACTATAAGATATTTCCTTCATATGACTGTCACAATTATCCTGGATATTATAGTGAGTGGGCAGCATGGCTCAGTGTTTGCACTGTTGCCTCATCACAAGTGGCTCCTGGGTTCTAACCCAGTCAGAAACTTTCTGTCCAGAGTTTGTGGGTTATTGCAGGGTTTTTTCCCCCAGCAACAAGCATTCATACTTCTTTTTCTTATTCTTTTAAACTACTGTTAAAACAGGAGGATGTCTTTTTCAGTTTTTTCTTCTCTTGCCTCTGAATGTTTACGAGGTTATTTAAGGCACACTCTCTGACTACAGACACGCCACCAATGTGTTTTTCAAACCTTTTGTTTGTGCAGGGTAACCAATCAGAACAGAGTCAATTCAAAGGCAGGGTATCCTTAAAAGGGTCCATTAACCCATCACATCAGTCATGTTGTGCACAAACAGTGAGGGTGCCATATCTCTGTATGGTTTATAGGTCTGCCTAATGGAAAGGTCCCTTGTTTGAAAAGAGGACGAGGCACAAATGTTTCTGGAGTGTTTTGAGGAAAGGCAAAAAACTGCCAAATTGGCTGTAGTGCTGCAGTAGTTGCCTGAATAACAGGTTTCACTACTGAGATAAAACCTCCACATCAGCAATGGCAGAGAAGGAGAAGAAGTCAGATTACAAAAATTGAGAGGTGCACAGCCAAAACAACTCCAAAATGGGGCTTGTGCGTTGTGAGTATAATGGGTCCAAATGAGAGCTTGTTTGAGACCATGTTTCATGAGCTTCACTAAGGCCCGCTATAAGATCCATTACGATTATTTTGAACTGTGAAACATGCAAAGCTTCTCTAGGAGACCCCGCAAATACAAATGTAGAACTGAAATCGAGTACAATTGGCCTCTTTCCACAAACAGCAGTTATGTATTTCTGTATAAGTAACAATAATGTTTCTACTAGATTATTAGCTTTCCACCCAGTTTAAATGTACTTTAAAGAAAGGTAAACTGGTGACTTACACTTGAAAAAAATATCAAATCTATTCCATGTTATTGACGATACTGAAATGTGAAAAGGAGCTGACACACAGATTATTATACTATTATATTTATTCAGTTGTTCTTGTTATCAGGCAGTGGATAATGCTGGCATACTGCTGCCCCACACTGTGGAAGAGATCATGAACAGGTGGATCCTACAGATGGGATTCCCAGTGGTCACCATCGACACCAAGACTGGAAAAATCTCTCAGAAACACTTCCTGTTGAACCCAGATTCTGTGGTGGACGCACCTTCAGAGTTCAAGTATGAACCTGTTTTTTTTAATGAGCATATGTTTTAATAAATGTGATCATGCCATGTTGAAGTCACCTGCTCTCTTCTATGTACATTTTATTTACTTACATGTGTGTCTGGGTGATGTGGCTCCAGTTATGAGTGGTTTGTACCTATTACCTGGATTAAGACCAATGTAGCTAAAGATCAGTTCTGGCTTCTTACCAAAGAAGGTAAGATTTACTATGTTTCAGGTGACTGAAGTTTGATGAAGATAAAATTAAAGGATTCATTCATTTTTAATCTTCATCCAAACAGCAACAAATCCAGACATGACTCTTGGTGCTAATGATTGGTTGATAGCCAACATAGACATGAAGGGCTTTTATAGAGTAAACTATGATTCTGAAAACTGGGACCGTATCCTCAGCAAGCTAAGCACCCAACATCAGGTATAACACCTAGAATACCTCTGTATTATCGCCTAATAGTTACTATTGCCTCCAGACTAATTTTTTTAATCTGCCTTTTAGGATATTCCAGTGATCAATCGCGCTCAGATTATTGACGATGCCTTTAACCTGGCAAGGTGAGACCATATTTTTTTAAATTTCATTTCATTTTTACTGCTAAATATTGAAATAGACAGCTGAATAGCTGTATGGGTTATTTTTAGGGCAAAGATAGTCAGCACATCTCTGGCTCTGAACACTACCAAGTTCCTCGACACAGAATTTGAGTACATGCCCTGGCAGACTGCCACTCGCAGCTTAGACTACTTCATCCTCATGTTTGACCGCAGTGAAGTGTACGGACCCATGCAGGTTTGTAAAACACCTTTAACCTTTAATATCATCAGTGCATCATCAATAAATTAATTCATGTTTGGAACAATGATGATTTGAGGGTAATCGTGTAAGTTTATCGTAGTCTGAAATGATATACAAGTAAACAAACTGTTTCATCTTCATTCCTCAGGCTTATATGAATAAAAAAGTAAGCCCTCTGTTTAAACACTTCGAAAAACTCACCGCCAACTGGACGAAGATCCCTGAAAAGCACACCGACCAGTAAGGATGTTAACCTGCTGCCTGTCTGTTTCACTCTTTTGAACATGTTATAGATGCCATGAATGACAGTTACATTGTAGGCTAGATAAACTTCATTGTCTCTGTTGCAAAAGCCTACAATTTGCAAAAAAATGTGCTGTTGCTGTCATGTAAAACACAGACTTCTCCCAAACAGTGCTTCTCATATCTCTCGAAAGTGTTCACAACAGTTATCGATCCAGTCTGCACATAATTCTTCCCTTACTCTCTCGCCACTGCATTTCTAATTAAAGCACTAACAGAGATACAGGCAGGTCACTGAAATGGAGAGCATGACATGAGATGGGAAAAGACTGAGGGTTACTTGATAACAGATAAGATAACTTTATCTGGTCAGTTATCATCCAGCTGGCTTTGTGTGTGCGTGCGTGTGTGCGTGCGTGTGTGCGTGCATGCGTGCGTGTGTGTGTGTAGGTGTGTAGGTGTGTGTGTGTTTAGTGATTGCCATTAACTTGAGATATCAGTGCTGCAATAATCTTTTTAGTACTATCAGCTCAGAATTTTACTTGGTTACCCAAATGGAAATCAAATCACCTATACTGAATTTATATCCTATATACCGCGACCATTTAATTACATTCATACTCCTTTGACCATTATGAGTACACTAGTACTTTGGGGTACTCACAGTGCCCTGAATGTAGCCAAGAAAGCCTTGTAGCCATGCTACACACTTCTAGCATTCATAAATGTGAAATGCAGTTGGAGCCATGTGTCTCTGGCTATGCCTCGTCTTAATCGACAGCATCATTAATGTTTGTATTCTCCTGACTCGCTTACATCCAGGTACAATCAGGTGATTGCACTATCCTGGGGCTGCAGCACACGAGTGGAGGGTTGTAAGGAACTGACAAAGGCATGGTTCAAAGAGTGGATGGAAAACCCTGATAATAGCAAGTACGTTAAACAACAATTATTACTTATAGTCATTCCCTTTGATTCTTGTATAATCTTATAGTCTTCCTTCATATGTTTGATTACATTATAGGTATTTACCACCATACTTTAACTTTTATTAGATGCTCTTTTCCCAAACATTTTCGCTCTCATCCGACATTTATGATTCTGTTTTGGGCAGTGACTGTCATCGCCTCTTTTCCTGTCTTGTTCAAACCATCCAGGATTAGCCCCAACTTGAGAACCACAGTGTACTGCAGCGCAATTGCAGAAGGAGGCGTGGTGGAGTGGGACTTTGCTTGGGGAATGTATAAGAATGCCACCATCGCCTCGGAGGCTGAAAAACTTTTGTATGCTCTGTCCTGCACCAAACAGCCCTGGCTACTGAACAGGTCAGTTGCAATAGAAGCTGGGTAACAGTCTACCCTTTCATTTGGTACTTCTTATGTAATTTTACATTTTACAGACTGCTCTGAGTGACTTTTGCACCTTTGATGCTTCCTTTTTGGCTTTCAGCCTCACTATAATTGTCTTTTATCAGAATCAAAATCACAATACTTTATTAACTCCTAAGGAAATGATGTATGTAAATTATGTTTTAGGTATCTGGAGTACTGTCTGGACCCAGAGATGATCCGTAAACAGGATGCCACCTTTACCATTAATTACATTGCCAGTAATCCAATTGGACAGCCCCTGGCTTGGGACTTTATTAGAGCCAACTGGGCTCACATCTTCAATGAGTGAGTTTTCTCCTTATTTAAATAGTAGAGCCAGTTTCCCACATGCATTGCATCCCTGACCTTTTCTAGGACTTGCCTGACAAAAAAAATGAAAATGCTTTAACTGTAGTTGGACTACTTTCTAGTAGTGCAAATGCATATTACATTTCATGTGATACAGACATTATTAGGCAACACAAATAAAAAATGGATATTTCCATTATTCTGTAGGCATGTTTGGATGAACGTGCCCAGCCAAAGAGCTGTTGTCATACAGTCTGTAGTTGTTTGCATACTGATAAAAGCCTTCTAATGTTTCCCTTTCCTTCAGCTATGGTGGAGGATCATTTTCCTTTGGAAGACTTATTGATGGAGTGACCAAACGTTTCTCCTCTGAGTTTGAGTATAAGCAGGTACATTTTTTATTCACCTCCATATATTGAGATGAAATGAAAATAGTTGCTAACATTGCTACAATTACAGCAAATTAGTATCAGAATTAAATGTCAGTTATTTTCACATTCTTCCTCTACAGCTGCTGCAATTTAAAGAAGAAAACAAAAACCAGCTCGGCTCAGCTGCCCCGTCTCTTGAGCAGGCGCTTGAAAGAACCAAGGCCAACATGGACTGGGTGGCTCTGAATAAGAAACTAGTGTTTGACTGGTTCACCAGTGAAATCTCAGGGGCAGCTTAATAACTGAAACACAGTTTTCACTTTTTAAATGTAGAAATTGTTCAGATCTTTACTTTGCTGAAAGTAAATGTATTTTTGAAATATATATTTTTTAAATGTAATGGAGATTTTTTTTAATTGTAAATTTTTCATAATAAAGACCTTTTAAGACTAAAAAGGGATTTGATTCATTCTCTTGGTTTTTGTATGTGTTGACACATTAACTTTTAATACGTTATAAGGTTCAAGAGCATAAAAAAGGTTTCGTTCCCATTTTTAAATATTTAAGCGGACGTAAGTACATAGAAAAAAGGTTTTGAAGTCTTAATTTGTTTCTTTTTACTCTTAGGATAGATAAAAGTATCCAGTTGTCTGCAAAATGTCACACTGGAAATAAATGTGTGAAAAGTTTTGGTTGTTCTTTGCTCCAGACGTCTGGACAGCATCACATTGTGAAGCATCAAATCACAAGTGGGATGGGCAAAGCTTTGGTCACGTATAAATTAAGCATCCCAATGAGACACGCGCAGTCTATTTAACAATCAAGTCTAAAATTATATCAGACTCAAGTATTAATTAATTAATAATTTTTTTAAAGGCTCTCAACCGTCAAGTCATGTTTACACAGGATGTTAAAAGGTGCTGATTGACTGGTTCTAGTTCAGCTGTCACTTCTCTCAGTGGGGGTCTTTCCTTAAAGACTTTAGAGGGGATGTGCTCCTTGTTTAGCACCTCATTGTCCTGCAGCTGCAGTGTTTGTTTAGGAAGGAAGTGGAGGCCAAGCTACAAGTCTGCATCATTCATGATGCCAAAAGTAAATGCACCAATAAGCCAAGAAGCAAGATTAATATGATAAATAATGTTTATTCTGCTCACAAGATGAAAATTCAATAAATACAAAGATATTAGATACAAAAATAAAAAGTTGGAATACATGTTTTGTTGAAAATAACAAAAGAGAGACGTTTTGTGCATAAATCTTGTCATTGTTGCAATGAAAAGGGTTTAGTGGATTGATCACCACGTCTCTCAGCACAGTCCAGAGAAGGTGACATTTTGGTGTTGTTGCTGTAGCATCCAGTACTGC
>VOQK01024686.1:22856-37795 GCA_015052645.1 Benitochromis conjunctus | reverse complement strand
CCTCATTCTCTAATAGTAACTAATATTTGGTACTATTTTCAAGTGTTTACTTGAAAATAGTACCAACAGATATTAAAAGCTGAAAATAACTTTAAAGTTAACATAATTAAATTTTTTATATAAATGTAATATCTGATCATGTTTAATTAGACAAAGCATTAAAAAAGAAGAAAAAAAAACATCACCAAGAAAACTGCAGGGCTAATGCTCCATAGACTGGTTTACATTATATAAACTCAGTTGCTAGTTTTGAAAGCATATGTTGCCTATAATTTCTTGACATATTATTTCAACAGTTGTTGTTCTTTTTTGTTGTATATTGTGATTCATAATGTGCCAAATGTTTTTATTGGATGACAGGTTTTAACTGCAAACAGACCAGTTTAACTCTCTTTTTTTCTGCGGATGCGTGCTGTTGTAAATACAGTGTTTTCTCATTTGTTAAATTTTTTTTTTTTTAGTTTATCGCACATAAATGTTTAGAAAAAAAAGGATTTCATTTATTACAGGAAAAACCTACCTGGTGCCATGCCATGGTTGATAGAAACACAAGGTCTGCAAGTAAAACACAAAAAAGTCCACCTCTAAATGGCTCAGAAAAACAAAATGACGGTTTTGGAGTTGTCTAGTCAAAGTCCGGATTTAAATCAGATGGAATTCCTTTGCTGTGACTTTAAACAGGCTGTTCATGCTGCAAAAACCCTAACCCTCCAATGTGAATTCAACAAATTCTGCAAAAAAAGAGTGCAGCATATATGATTAACTTTACAAAATGTGGTCCTGCAGTCTGCTAAGCTTGAGATCCTGCCACCAGTGTTTGATAGTGTGTGTTGATAATTAAAGCAAAAATTATAAGAGAAAATGTTTTTTCTTTCATTCTTCAAACTTGGATCAAGCTCATTGCACCACAGACTTAAGTGCAGTCATAATAAGGAAATTTGAAGAGGCATTTCCATGAATTGGGCAGCCTGTTCAACAGCAAAACAGCAAAGATCCAGCTTTAGTACATCAAGAACTACTCGTACTTTGCAATAGACCAATATGACCGTTGCTTCTTACAGTCTTCCTGCTGTGTTTTATCGAGAGCATTTTATGTTTCCCAGTTTGAGCCTGGGGTCTGTCTGATGAAATAATGAGGTTCAGGGACAAAAGCACAATTTTTCTCTCATGAATTCAAGGTTTTGTACTTTCTGGAAATATTAATGACTATTCAAGGATTAATGGCACTAATGTGCCATCTTAATAAAACATCTCTAGAGTCCTACCATTAAAGTAATTAAATAATCAATACATGATAAGCAAACACATTTTATGCATGATGTTAGACAATTTAACATAGTTTGATGTTTTAGGTATATTCCAAATACTGACTAATGTGAACCATTTTTCCAATTACACAATAGGAAAAAGAATCAGTTTAAATGGTACATTTGTCTTCTTCTTCTTCTTCTTCTTTTGGCTATTCTCGTTAGGGCTCACCACAGTGGATCTGTTTCCATTTCACCCTATGGTCAGCATCCTCCTTTATCACAGACCCCCTGCATGTCATCCTTCACTACATCTATAAATCTTCTCTGTGGTCTTCCTCTTTTCCTCCTGTTGGATAGCTCCATATTTAACATCTTTTGTCCAGTTTATCCCTCCTCTGTTCATGTCCTAACCATTCTGACGATCCTTGCCTCTCAAACTATGTCTCCAAACTGCTCTACCTGAGCTGACCTTTTGATGTACTCATTTCTATGCTATCCTTCTGTCACAAATCATCTCTGACACTCATCTCCTCCCATTCCACCCTGCCTGCACTCTGTTTTTCTTAAACTCACATACCTTCACTACCTCTACTCCTTGCAGCTTCACTTACACCTGTCTCCCTCTTATTCCCACATATGTAATCTGTTGTGCTTTCCTTCTCTCTCACTGCCTCCTAACATGCCTTCCCCTTTACTCTTCCTTTGTCTTTGGCTAACAGTAGCACAGTTTCCACCGGCACCCTGTTGGCAAACAGCATCAGAGGCGGTCATTGTTAACCTGGGCCCCAACTGATCCGGTATGGAAATCTCATTCTTGATGATCTGTATGTTTGATTTGGCAAAGATTTTAAACTGGATGCCCTTTCAGCAACCATCCCCGTTCATCTGGGCTTGTGACTAGAAGTTCACTGGCTTGAGGTGACACTGAGCCCATTGCAGTTACCGTATCTAAAAACGACGAGAATCTCTGTAAGCACAGCTCACTTGAGTAAAAAAAAAAGACTGTACAGCATCTATGGTTAACTTTAGAAAATATGGTCCTGCGGTCTATTAAGCATGAGATTCTCCCACCAGTGTTTCACAAAGAAAAACATTCTCATATGAGCATGAAATCTGCTCCTCTACCATTATAAACTCATACTTTGTGGTCCTCTACATAGCAGGAGTGCAGCCAGCTCCAGAAAGAAGAGGACACCATGGACATCATGGACATCCCCCTGGATGACCCTGAGGCCAATAGGGCTGCTGCCAAAATTCAGGCTGGCTTTCGTGGCTGCATGATTCGTAAGAAGCTGAAGCCGGAGGACAAAACAGAAGAGGAAAAGGTGAGCAACACTGGAGATGTGTTCAACAGCACCCAAGAGGACTCAGGTCAGTGATGTTCAACTTTGGGATACAATATGTAAGACAGTTAAAGAGGGCTAATCCCATCAGGTGCAACAACTACACTTAGTGGAATTACATAAGGTGAGTTATAAGGAAACTGCCACTTACATTTATACTGTTGTATTTCACACAGAGCACTTTTGAGTTTTCCCAGTTTGCATTTGAGGTTTGATGAAGTCATGAGGTTTATGGACAAAAACACAATTTTTTTCCCTCATAAATTTAAGACTTTAAACCTTATGTAAATATTCAAGATTGTCCAAGGAGGATAAACGCTTGTAACATAAAAATAGCAATAATGTGCCATCTTAGGAAACAGTCTCTTGGGTCTTGCAGCTAAAGCAATTCAATTTTCTATATAAGATAAGAAAACAACTTTTAGGCATACTGTTCAATAATTATTAGCATAGTTTGATGTTTCAAGGTGGTTCCATTTACTGCATAATGCAGGAGAACACAGGCCATTTTTTCACATTTACACTCCAGGAAAAGAATTCTTATAAATGGTATACATAATTAAATACACCTTTTAGAGCCTTTTTGAGGCTAAGTGAGATGAATGAAAAACATAACTGACTAATTTAACCACAGGCCATTTACTCTTTCAGTTCTTTTTTTCTGGTATATCTGCTTCCAGATATACTGCAAAGCTGCTAGTGATAAAACATTTTCATCAGAGCTTTTTCACAAATGTTTGTAAAGGTAGACTGAATGGCTGCTGTTTTATTTTATACAACTGTGACAATGGAGTTGGCTTTTGAAGTGACAACGAGCCCCATTGCAGTTACATAATAACAAGAATAACCACAATTTGTTTGCTGTCAAATGAATGTGCAGCATATACGGTTAACTTCACAAAATATGGTGCTGCAATCTGTTAAGTATGAGATGCTTTCTCCAGTGTTTGATGAAGAAACTCATTCCCATACGACGATGAGATCTGCTCCTTTACTATCATAAACTCATACTTGGTGGTTCTCTCCACAGGAGGAGTGCAGCCAGCCCCAGAAAGAGGAGGACACCGTGGACATCATGGACATCCCCCTGGATGACCCTGAGGCCAACAGGGCTGCTGCCAAAATTCAGGCTGGCTTTCGTGGCCACATGAATCGTAAGAAGCTGAAGCCGGAGGATAAAATAGAAGAGGAAAAGGTGAGCAACACTGGAGATGTGTTCGAGTCAGGGTGACTCAGGTCAGTGTTGTAGAACTATAAGACAGTTAAAGAGGACTAGTCCCATTAGAAGCAACAATTACACTTAGTGGAATAAGATAAGTCATGGAGAACATTGTTAGTTAATTGTTTGAGCATAAACCAATTTAAGTTTTTGGTGAAAAAACTCTGAAATTATAGAAATGTATTAATGTAGAAAAGTGTAGATTGAAAAACGTAGCTCCAAAAGGAGACCCACTTGGTTGGTGGTGAGGGTGGCCCTGTTGTTAAGGGTGGGGCCTCCTTCCACATTTACTGTGACACTGCTGTGTGTTAAATGATTTTCATCAGTTTCTTCACAAATGCATGACTGGGTGCTTGATTTTATAAACCTGTGGCAATGGGACTAAAAAACACCTGAATTTAACGATTAGGAGATGTAAGCCGTCTGTGAAATCTCTAATGCCATCACTGATGTTGGCTTTTGTAATGACAAAGAACCCCATTTGAGTTATGTAAGAAGGACGAGCAGGTCTGCAAGCACAAGTCATGTGCTGTATAAAAACAAACAAGACAAACTGTTCAGCGTGTATGGTTAACTTTTTAAAATAGGGTCGTACAATCTGTTTAGCTTTAGATTCTTCCTGAAAAACACATTCATGATGGTAGAGGAGCATGAAATCTGCTCTTCTACCATCATAAACTCATACTTTGTGGTCCTCTACACAGGAGGAGTGCAGCCAGCCCATGAAAGAAGAGGACATCGTGGACAATCCCCTGGATGACCCTGAGGCCAACATGGCTGCTGCTAAAATTCAGGCTGGCTTTCGTGGCCACATGAATCGTAAGAAGCTGAAACAAGAGGGCAAAATAGAAGAGGAAAAGGTGAGCAACGCTGGAAATGTGTTTAACAGCCAAGAGGACTCAGGTCAGTGTTGTAGAACTTTGGGATTAGAGATATAAACCAGGTAAAGAGGGCTAATCCCCACAGCAGCAACTACACTTAGGGCTCTAAGTGATGGAGAAAATAGCTATTTAAGCATAAAGCAGTTTCATATTTATGGAAAAAACTTTCTGAGATTAAAGTAATACATTTGACCTGAAAGGTTTTGAGTTGATGTTTTAGTGTTACATTTTAGGTGTTTTGTTGTCCCTTTCCTAAATAAAAAAAAAAATATATAAACATGCAGCTGACAATCAAAATACAAGTCAGCATGGCATTTTTCAGAAGATATGAACAATTCTCAATTTCAGCACTCGACGTGATGTCTTTCTTCCAAGTAATTATAGAGTTTAAATCATTTGCAAATCAAAGCAGATTGTTTCTGTTCAGCAGCTACTTTCAGTTCACCGTTGCAGACTTTTCTTTGTGTCTGTTTGTTTTTCAGACTAACACTTCAAAAGAAACAGCAACAGAGGTGACCGTTTCCAAGTGAGTCTCATGTGATGTGCAGTCAGCATGCGCGAGAGGAGAGGGAGAGGAGGAACGAGAGGGAAAGGACAGAGAAGCGTGACGATGAAATACAGCATCATTTTTTTCACTGCTGAAGTGCTTCTGGAGTCATTTGGTTTGAGGTTTTTTGTAGGCACGGTTGTGGTTTGTGTCGCTGTGGAAAACTAGGAAAGAAAATAAGTCACGTAACTGCAGTTATCCTCACAATCACACTTTTTTTTTTTTTTTGGCATACACTATAATAGTCTCATGGAAGCTGAACTTTTTTAAAGCCAGAAAATAATCAATATTTAAAAATGAATGCTGCAGTGTAAGCTGGTTTGCAATTCATTAATGTCACTAATGCAGTTTCAGCCTACATTCAGTTCATTCTCTTTATTTAATAGCCACACATCCTATATAAATCTGGCATTTTCAGAGGACGTTGTCAAGAAAAGAGAAAATACAAAGGTCTAGAATACCAGAAGCGCATCACCTTAGTAATGATAGCACTGTTAGATTTGCAGTGCCAAGGTTGAGGAGAAAGGGCAGAACTCATCAAAAAGAGACCGCCAGCTGCAGGAAGATGAGCACAATTTCCAGATGAGTTTTATGGAGAAATCATTATGTTCTCTTTTGAAAAGCATCATTTTGCTCTGTTATCTCATGAACATTTTAATCACATCAGTTCTTTTTTTCTTTTTCTGCTCTTTAGAGAAAAATCATTTGAGTCCCGAATTGAAGACGAATCAAGTCCTTCAGATGAAATCTGGCACCCTAGTGTCTCAGAAAAGGCCGAAAACACAGGCAATGAAGAGTCAGTCAACAGGTTGCCAACTGCAAATGCACAGTCAGAAGAACCGAGTGGCACAGACAAGGAAAGCGATCCAGCAGTAACTGTATTTGATCCCGTTTACAGGGCGGCTAATGAAATGGATAGCATCTCTGTTCTAGACCAAAATATACCTCAGTTTGAGTTCGAGCCCACTGACTTGTCATCATTCAGAGGGCTGTCAAATGTGGATGTGTGTGCCCAGGAGTTAAGAGCATCAGAAGATGAGGAAGGTGACAAACGAGGACCGGCAGTCGCACATGAGGAGCTTATCGATTCAGGAGAAGAGGAAAATACTGAAGTTGTAGAGCCAGTGGAAGTCATTCAGTATTCTGGCCTAGCCGATATGGATGTGTGCGCTGCAGAGCTTGAAGGAACAGAGGGAACAATGAAAGAGGCAACTACTGAGGATGTTACACATGTTACTGAAGAAAATCTAAAACACCAGCCTGAGGACATTCTTGTAAAATCGTCAGTGGCTCAAGCTGAAATCACTGAGAACAACCGAGAACAACTAGAGGATCAGCCAGACAAAGCAAAAGAGGAAAGAACAGAGACTGAAGCTTATTCTGGGGAGACTCGTGAAAGTTTAGCTCATAGCAGGGGTAGCTTAGATGGTAATGTTCTTCCAAAGGAGGATTCTTTGGTTGAAATTAGCTTTGAAGATGTTCCAGAGGCTCAGAAGATTAGTGAGGCTGCAGGGAAACAGCCAGAGGAACAGAGTTCAGTAGAGGCCTCACAGATGGACGTATTAGAAATGCGAGAGAACGAAGAGTCAGAGGATCTTACTGCAGTTACAACTGGCCACTGCGTTGCTGATACACAAGACAGCCATAAACATGAAATGGAGAGAGCTGAAAATGAAGTTAACAGGGCCAAATGGACAGATGACCTCAATTTAAGTGATGATGACGATGAAAAGGAAAAAGGTGAAGACATCAGCTCGTTAAATCAGCATAGCACCGAGGCAGAAAAAGAGAACCAAGAGCATGAAACCAATCCTGCAATTGAAAATAATGAGCAGCTAAGTGAGGCCATATTTCTCAACAGTGAAGATTCAGAAAAAGAGATGGACTCAGATGACCCTGATTTCAGAGAAGGTCACATGACAGATGCGGTTGGAGGAGATATCGAAGAAACTCACAACAAGGTTTACAGTAAGACAAGGGATCAGGAAATTAATGATGGTGGGGCGGAAAATAATTCATCACAAGTAACCCAGTCAAATACATCAGTGGCTAGAATGGGGGCAGAGAGAGAAGTCTTGGAGGAGAGAGCGCAACATCAACCGGAGGAGAACGAGGAGAGTCAGAGAACACTTGTATGGTCGCAGCCAGAGGACACAGTGGAAGAAAAAGAGGTCACAGCAAAGGAAGGAGAGGAACTTGGAGAGGGAATGACTGACTCTGAAATACAAGAGAAAAGTGTCACGATGCATGAGGAGGAGAACATCAGGCTCTCTCACAGTGCAGATCGGGCTGCTGATGTCCAGCATGGAGAAGAAGGGCTAGCTGAGGACACCACAGTGCAAGAGAGTACTGACAAGGTAATCTTGATTCTTTTCAACACTGGGTGTTAAGATCACTCCTCCCTTTATTGTTAAAATGTGAAAGCTACTATGCATCTTAAAGGTATTAATTAATAATTGTACACAGTAAAATAGACATGACCCTTTAAAAAAAATTGGCTTTAAACTGAGTTTAACACACGCTCTGGCAGCTAACTTCATGCCCTCCACTTCTATTAGCCAGCTGAGGGTAAATGTTTGACACAGTGATGGCTTTAGCTAGGCTACAGTCTGTTCTGTTTCCATTCCTGTCTCAGGTAGCCTATATAAATAACCTCTGTAAGGACAAGCCTGATCAACAGAGGCCTTCATTTTCTTCTCCCTTGGTGGATCTGGGGGTGGGTGATTGAAAATACCTTCGAAATAGTTCCTTTTCTGGATGACTTATGGTAGTTTGCACTTATACTTTGAATGTCATTATCTCAGCTGAAATCTACAGGAATTTCACATTCAAAGTTCAGCGCAATCAGTCTTTTTTTTCACATTTGGGCGTGCGGAAGAGGCCGTCGGAGGCCTTCGCTCCTGCCGCATGATCATAAAAACTGTAGCACGCCGGCTCAGTCAGTGCCAGATCAACTGTCCTCCTGGGAGCCTCCACTGCCTCCACAGATTGAAGCTTGATTCTCTAATCTGTCATCATAAAAGACCAACTAAACAATTTGTCTTGTGAATTAAGCCTGTAATTTTTTTTATTGCTGTCACAGTTAGCCCCGTCTGATTTGTCTGGACCAACAGGACTCCAAATGTGCGCGCACACACACACACACAAAAACAAAGTAGGAGTGTAGGAAGTGGTACTGACGATGTTACTATGGTAACCCCTCACCATCCTGCTCTCTTCATGTCGTCATGGAATTAATAGGAGATGGTGATGCTGATAGTTGCTAGGCACCCTCTGTATCAGTAATCTACCTTTAATAACAGTTTTAACCGAGTGATTAAACATCAGTTTCTGTATTTTTGTACCTAGCGGATGGATTTGACTTTAGCTGAAACACAGCAAAACTGTGGAGTGTATAAATGTAGATCCCAGCTGCTCAAGCAGTAACCTAGCAGCACTCCCCTTTAATGTTCGGACTTTTATGATTTTAACTGTCTATTTACGACTGCCCAGAATGATATTCCTGTACGTTAATCATGTCAATACTGTGTTAGATGCACTCATGAAAGCAGGGCCGACTTCTTAATTCATTCCAGTGAATATAAATACCCAGTTTGAGAACGTTAGCTGATCAATAAAGCAGGTCAGTCCAGTGAAATTAGGCGTTTGCATAACTTAACATATTGTCTGAATGTGAATGGCAAGCAAACCAGCAGGAGTGTGTTAATGTCAGAAATATAACTCAGATAAATGGATGTTTTCTGTTTCTCCCTCTCTCTCTCCGTCTTGTCTCTGAGGCTGGCAGAGGAGTGTGGGCGGCCATACCAGCTGGGATCAGAGGGATGGAGAGGGCTGTTAGCTCACTCTGCCTCTAATAAATTTATAACACCTCCTAGTGTAAAATAGTCCAAGATGCTTACACAGTTTTATTTTCACACTATTTGTAGAATTTTCAAAGTCAGCAATTATTGTTTTATGGCCATCTGGTTTTTACATAGTAATTCCAAGTTTGTCACTTGTTTTTATTTGGGGAGTTTATTATTGTAACACTGCAACTTGTGTGAATTTTAATGGTGCTTGGTGCATGTGGTAGTCTTTCCTAGTTTACATCCAGGATGAGTTAAGTTGTGGGAAAAACTGTCAAGCTATAAATTGCCGAGAAAGAAATACAGCACAGCCCGGCCTGTTTCGTGCACTTCAGTCGTCAGGTTGTTTATAGTGAACATTAAGCTCTGTTACATGTTTGTAACTGTAAAATGAACACAGTAGGTCAGAAACCCTAATGAGACTGAAAAGATGAACACATGCTGTTGTGTTTGTAGGAGGTCTCTCTTTCGCTCCCTCCCTTCCTCTTCCTCTCTCAATCTCTCCCTCTCTGCCGCTCTCCCTCTCTCTCCCTCTCACTGTATGTCTCTCTCTCTCACTCTGCGCGTGAGCGGGTGTTACTGAACATACAGTGATTGTTAGTAAGAGCCAGTGAGACATCTGTATTATACCGGAGACTCGTTCAAAGAGAGCTTTTGCTTGGTCCACATAGAAATTGGGGCACAGAAGTCATAGCAGGTCATCTCACCTGAAGACTGAACTCGTCTCTGAGAGTGAGAAATGGACTGTCATAACGTAAGTACGAGCTTCAGATGAACTTTTTCAAAAATATTTTTCGATTTATTTTTAGGCACTGATCAGTTTTACAGGTAGATGCATATACAGTTTTAGTTTGTTAGTTGCCAAAGGCAGTGTGTGGTTGTCCTTGGACGCACACCACTGTGTGTGTTTTTCTTTTTGCCTAGAGTGCAGTATATGGTAGCCACTGTGGTCTCATGGTACTCACATAATGATTTTTTCCACATAAAGGCTTGTTATAAAAAATAAATGTTGAGTTATTTTCATCACATTAAAAGAGAATTTTCACCAGAATATTTCAAATCGGTCTGTGTCAGAATAAATCAAAGAGCCCTCGAGGAACTCAATAACAGTAAAACTGAGAAGGTGTGTTGCCAGAAAAATCCAGTGCAGCAGCAACCCTGCACCTCTGCTGCTCTGAAAGATCTGGATTTGGGCTGCTCACTGAGCAGTCAGACAGAGAGGCTAATGAATGCTGGCTGAACAGGTGGGTGGTCGCACTCCTACACTGGAGGGGTTTCACTGGAGACATGATGCACTGCTTCACTAAGGTAGTGGGATGACAGTGGGATCATTCTGTGGGCTGCCTTTGTGTGAAATGTCAGTCTGTTACCATAAGCGAAGCACGGGGTGTAGCTGATACGTGTTTGCCACACAATTTGAATTGGTGTTTACATAACTCGTCGACAGCTTTGGCACTCTTCCACTGACAGTTTGTGACAAGCCAGAATTTCTCTTCCACCCACCCTATGTTTCCTTTGGGACAGTGGATTCTGTACTTTTAGTTTCTGAACGAGAGGCTGCTGTGACCGTGACGTTTTCACTGGGTCATCCTGTTTTTTTACGCCGAATGGGGCAGAGCTACAAGTTTATCTTTTCTTTGAAAGGTGACTTTTAACTTCACTCAAGCTTTGCTTGATGAAACTACGGTTATCCACAAATATGAAACTACAATTCAGTCTTTTTCTCTAATTTTGTGCATTGCTTTATGTTTTGTGATATGAGTCTTTTTCTTTTTTTCTTTTTTTTTTGCTCAGTTTGGTCATTCATATATCAGCTAAATGTGAGAGATAATGGCTTTTCCAGGCTGAACAGATGAAATCAGCTGTATTATATGCAGTATGTGACAAGAGAGGAAAGAGCGAGGAAAAAGCGCCCATTGACCTCATGAGAGCCCCAGTGAAGTTGTGTAACAAGAATGAGCAAGAATGAACAAGTTGCTTGGTGTCAAAAAAGAGAGTGCAGCGTATATGGTTAACTTTACAAAATATGGTCCTGCAATCTGTTATGAGCATGAGATTCTCCCACCAGTGTTTCACGAAAAAATAACATGAAATCTGCTCTTCTACCATCATAAACTCATACTTTGTGGTCCTCTACACAGGAGGAGTGCAGCAGGCCCCAGGAAGAGGAGGACATCATGGACATCCCCCTGGATGATCCTGAGGCCAACAGGGCTGCTGCCAAGATTCAGGCTGGCTTTCGTGGCCACATGACTCGCAAGAAGCTGAAGCCAGAGGATAAAACAGAAGGGGAGGAGGTGAGCATCATTGGGGATGTGTTCAACAGGTCAGTGGTGTAGAATCTAGGGATAAGACGTATAAGGCGGTTAAAGATAGTCCGCCCCAGCAGGAGTGAAATAAGGTAAGAGAGCAGGTAAATTTATGAGGAAAAACATAACAGTACTCAGAAACACAAGACTTTTTCTTTGTCGCTTTGCAAACTCGTATCGAGTTTGTCACATCACACACTGCTGTAACTCACCCGATCGTGTTATAGCCTACTTTGTAATCGGAATAACGAAATTTGACGTTTTTGCTGAGAATTGCACAGCTTGTTCAACAGCAAAACGGCATACTGATTGGAATCCAACTTTACTATATCAAGAACTACAACGCATTGGACAAATGTAGGGATGAAGCCGGATCTGCAAAATGAAATAATCTGATTTTTTAAACGTTTTTTTGTTTGTTTGTTTTTTATTCAAAACTTTATACCTTCTAGCTAAGGAGAATAGTCTTGGAAATATTCAGTATTATCCAAGGGGAATGAAACCTTGTAACATAACAATGACACTAAAGTGCCGTTTTAGTAAATGGTCTCTTGAGTCTTGCAGTTAAAGCATTTCAGTATTTTCCAAATGATAAGCAAGCAAATTTTAGGCTTACTGTTAAATAATGTAGCACAGTTTGATGTTTTCGGGATGTTCCAAACGCTGCATAATGCAGGAACACAAGCCATTTTTTCCCCATTTACACAGCAGGAAAAGAATCCATTTAAATGGTATACATAATTAAATATACCTATTAGAGCCCTTTGAGGCTCAAACCAAGTGTGATTAATGAAATACATAACTGACTCAGTTAGCAACAGATGATTGACTCTTTGAATTATTTTTTTTTTCTACAACAGGAATCTCTTTCGAGATTTACCGTGAAAGCGCTAGTGATAAAAGATTTTCATCCGAGTTTAATTCAGTTTGAAAAATGTCAAGTTACATTATCACAACAGTTGCTTTTTTTTTTTTTCCAACCGTGGAGAACTGTGAAGACTTATTCTGTTTCAGCTCGAGCACACGCTACATTTAGATGGATTTTCTGCTTCTGCAAACCAAGATCAAAGAAAAAAACAGTGAAAGTTGCACTCCCGAATCTGCACATCTGCATTCCTTCAAATTATAGTTTGTCTTTTTAAATCTGGACCACTGGAAACTCTTCGAAGACAAAACTTTTAAATCCCAGCTCTCAAAATGCCACTTATTTTTCCCCCTGTGAGACAAAAGAGCTTTTTCTTTGGGGATGAGGTTGACACAGGGCGTCTACGTCAGTGATTCTCCCTAACCCAGTTGCTGGCTGCCTTGTATCCTTATGTAGGAGAAGTATTTATAGCTTCAGGTGCATTAGGTACACTATATGCTTTAAAGGGCCAAGCAGAATTAATGGGCCTGTCGGGCTGGAACCAAGCATCATAAGCACCTCCCGCAGGGGCAGACCCCCTTTTTTACAGCTGAAGTGCTCATCAGTTTTATCAGCCATGATGAGGAATCAAGTTCTAAGCGTTGCATTCTCTCTTTAAAATGAAGCATATCGTTTAATCATTTTTGTTATATATGCATCGAAAGAGTCCTGTTACTTGGAAATGAACCGCCCTTAAACAGAAGCTCAGTTTAAAGTTTCCTTCATGTCCTATACGGTGCATAACTGCCATACCTGTTTCTGTTTTTAGAGACAGGAAGATCGGGGGCAGTAGAGAGAGACGACACATCTGTGCCAGAGCAGTGACACCCTTCTCCCGACCTGGATGAAGAGAAAGAGGCAAAGCAAGGTAGTGAGAGACAGCCAGCATACGCTGGCTGGGCTGGCTTTCAGGCAGACCTTTTTACCCCAGGAGTCTTTTTTTCAACACAAATTTAGCAGTAGAAAATGAACAGTATTGAGGGTGTGTTATGTGAATCTTTTTTTTCTTCTCTCTCTTTTTTTTTTTTTTGTGAACTTTAACACTCCTTCTCTGCTTCTTCAGCAGCCTCATCAGTACGGATGTCTTTGACCCAGAATTTGCAACTCACTGCATGTACTTGTGAAACTTCTGGTAGTGTGCTAGTTTTTAGAAGATGATCTGTGAAAGTGAAAATGAATGTCCTCTAAATGCTAAACGGAGCTTCTTTTTTTTTTTCCCTTTCTTTCTTTTTTTGGATGGATCACTTCATATGCTCTGCGTGTAAATCTCGATTAGTGGCTTAAAAAGACTTGTTGTTTTGCATTGTTTCCTGATGTGCTTGTATCTTGACAGTTATCGACCCTATTTGACTTGCTTACAAGACTGATTAAAACATCAAAAGAAAAGTAGCTATGTATGTTTATTCGTTTATCAATATCTTTTTGGTCACATGGTTAGTGAAATTACTCTTTCCGCATTTCCAAGCATTTTCTATAAATCTGATCTTCCAGAACAGTACGCATGCAGTAATTTACACTCCTCTTTATTTGTTTCTCCAGATGCATTTGGTACAGCTTTTACCTTATAACACACTGGTTCAGTATGCTCTGTTGTTGTGTTGGTGGGTTTTACTTGTTTGACTTCTGTTAAATCGGGTGTGTAGAAATCCATTGTCACTCTGTGCAGAGGCTTCATGCTTTTAAAAAAAAACTGAATAGTACCTTGCTGAACTTCGGTGTAGAGACGTGGCATTACATTAATAAATCCACCTTAAATATTCAGTGAGATGTCTGTTTTAAAGTGTCTGTCACCTCAGTCTTTGTCCATGAATTAAATCCTTGATATTTTGTGGGTGTTTTTTGTAAAACATTACAGGAGCCAAAGGAGCTCCTTTTCCTGTGGAACATATGAGAGGCTGGCAATTAAAATCAGTTTCAGTGAAGCTGAAATTGTTTTCTAACAACAAATCTAATGAATGATTAACATAAAACTCTTTTTGTACTAACAATATTTTTTTTTTAGATGTTCAAATCATGTAAATCCACCAGCGGTTGCCTTGTCATAAACACGCTCTGTGTATATCCGTGCCAAAATCACAGAAGAATAACACAATTTAGCTTCATCTGCCGAGGCAGTCTTGTTCACTTTATGAGAAACAGGATAGAGCATCTTCAGTCTCCCGGTGCACCCACTCAGAACACCCACACACATCTGAGCCACACAGCACACTGCACAAACTCGAACTGCAGACACGCATTCTCAAACAGGAAAAACACGAGTCGTACTTCATCGCGCAGATCCCGTTAAAGTCACTCATTGTCGCTTGCGCGTCGCCAGCTGCAGAGGTGGAACAGCCAGTGCCTTTGCTTGCGGCGGTTTTTCGCAAAGCTGTAGCGCAAACACTTCCTTCTCAGGCTGACTTTCCTCCTCTCAGCCGCAAATCTCATGAACATCCTCTACGGGTTTTATATGGACCTGTTCTTACTTTTCTCCTACTCAGTCCCAGAGGTGCCATGGCCACGTTCTCCTGTCTCTTTAATGACTGTGGGTGAACAATCAATATCCTGCACACCTCCAAACATAGCACAACACCCACTTCGTGCTGTAGATTGAATTCTGAAGGTGATGGAAAAGACAGTTTTACTAAAAAAAAAAAAAAAA
>VOQK01024658.1:1310-12656 GCA_015052645.1 Benitochromis conjunctus | reverse complement strand
ATACATGCTAAGCTCTTCTTTCTGCCCCAGTGTCTTTGTTTCTCGTTCCTTTCATCCCTTTTCTATTAGAATGCTAAGAGAATAATATCCTTTTGGTTTTTTGTGTTTTTTCTCGTTTCTTATTTATTTATTATTTTTAGAAACTGTATTAAGGCTTCATATGTTTGCATGTTTTCTCTTTCTAAGAATGACATGTTCAGGCGGATATCATCTTTGAGGAAAATGAGCTACCTTGTTACTGATTGTGCAATTAATGAAAACCAATATCAACTTGCAAGCAAAGTCAGCACACTAAGGCATAAGTGTACCATCCAGACAACATAACAGGATTTGCAAGTTAAATGACCAAGTGGAGCACATGCTTGGCTTAGTTTACAGACTAGCGATCTAGTGTTAAAGATATTATAGATGCTAAACATCTGATGTGACAGTTGCTGTGATTTGGCGCTATATAAATGAAAATCAACAGAATTTTACTGAATTATGTGGGTGGTTCAAAGTCTTCTTCCTCTTTTGTTTGTTTCAGCTGGGGACTCATCCAACTTTGGTTTGCCCCCCTTAGTCAACAAAAGTATCCGGGCAAAGTAGTTGCACTGGCACTATGTCCTTCCCTTTATGACAATGGAAGCACCTTCTGATTGCTGCTTTGTCATTTAACTGAAATCATCTTGATTTCTTGCACATAACAGTGGGTTCACAGTAGAACATGCATTAGAGCATCTTTGGTGGAATCAGATTCACACCATGAATGTGCAGACAAAAAATCTCCAGCAGCTGTGCGATGTTGTCATGTAAATCTGGACTAAACTCTCTGAAGAAGGTTCCAGGACGTTGTTGAATGTATGCAATGAAGACTTAAGTTAGTTCTGAAAGCAAAAGTGGGTCCAACCTAACAGCAAGGTGTAACTCATAAAGTGTCTGGTCAGTGCATAATGAATCTGCACAGAGATTTCAGATGTCATTTATGGCATCTGCTGGAGCCACTCGCCCAGTTTGGCAAGTTTTGGTGCTGTGTGCCAGGTTACAAAAGTCAAGAGAAGCTGTCAAAATCTGCATGCGAATCCTGTGTTGGAAGTGACACGGTGAGCATTTGGCTCCATTACAGTCTCCAGTGACTGCTCTATCTACCGGTAGCTGGTAATTTTCCCCTCTGGTCTTTCAGGACCATGGTTATGTCTTGTGCCTGTTTATCTGAGCCACTATCATGCCTAGCAGGAGCTTCCACGTGATGCTGTGGCAGGTTATTGGTTAGCAGTTGGGGCTCTGGACTGTCCAGCCTTCAGTTAGGCATTCTGGGTGTGTCTCATCTATTAGCAGCTGGTTCATTCCTGCTACCAGATGCTCATGGAGTGTGTTGCATCCTTCTCCCATATACTTTTTCAGAATTGCTCTGTCACCAGCCTTGGTGAGGCAGTTTCCATATTGTTCCCCTGCCACTGAGAATATGTCTTGGATGGTTCGGTGGTTTATTCTCCTGGTGTTTATTTGCTTGACAGTTTCTAAGGCCTTAGGCATGAACAACTTGTTGTACTTCTTAAAAAAAAACACATCTTCTACTAACTGCATACAATTTTGAAAGCAAAAGCATAATAAAAGTGGTGCAATAAAATCGGGAATTTGCAAATTAGATTTTTTCAAATTTAGTTTCTTACTGCCTTTGTTCATGACACATTCTCATAGTGTTTCTGGACCTCTCCAAGCTAACTAAAGCTGATCTGATGACAATAGCCACTGTATTGAGAAGTGTGTGAGCCTTACTTGTTAAGGATCAGCAGGCAGAAATAGCCTGCTCGTCCAACAATGAAAACTCTGTCTTTTCATTTCCACATGTGCAAACAAAAGTAGAAGAGGCAGAGAGTTCAACAGAGCTTATGAAAGTGAAAGTGACAGGTCTAGTGAGGGATGGCAAGCTACAGACAAAGCTTTGAAGCTGACAGAGTCCACCAGGAAAATAGTGAACAGAAATGTACTAGACTGTCGAGGACAGTGAGGCTGTTTGAGATACAATCAACTGATTGTATCTCAAGGATTTCACCTCTCATCCGAGAAGCTTCTTCAGTTCTAAGGTCAAATGGTGGAGAGTCCCAGATTTAACCTTAGAACTGAAGAAGCTTCACGGATGAGAGGTGAAACATCTTCAAGCAACTTAAAGAAGTCCAGACTCTTTTCTTTCCAAGCTCCTTAGACTAAGAAGGAATGACTGTGTTTTCTCATTAGCAGGTAAATAGGATATGGCAAAGGTGATATTTATCACAAGACATTTATGCAAACACAGGCATATGGTGCTTCATCTCCAGGCTAATTTGTGTTGGACTGTTTCTCATATAGTGTCATGGTTAGCTGTGTGGCAGGCAGGATGCAGGGCCCAATTGCAGGACTCACGGACACAGAAGGGTTAACTAAAAGAGGCAGCTTTATTTTGGCTGTAAAAAATACGCCATAAATTAAACTTGGAAAAACAAACCTAAACTAGAACCTGGAAACTAATAACTAAACACTGGGAAGCTAGAAAACTAAACACAGAGATCACAGGGAGCTCGTGGTAAAAACACAACATGATGAGGGTATGCCACAACAAACACAGGATTTAAATACACAAGCAGGACAACGAGAGGATGGGGAACACAGCTGGGACAAATCAGACCCAACAAGACAAGAGAAGTAAACCAGACACACTGCACACTGGACAAGGACTATCAAAATAAAACAGGAAACACACAACAAGCACAGAGGCACGACCTTCACCCTGAACAGAGGGAAGACGGAGCACAGGGACAGGAGTAACATGAGACACGAGTGACTGGGGGACAAGAAAAAAAACAGAACTAATCATGAGGGGCACAGGAACAAATCAGGAAACAAAGAAGAACGAGAGCTAGAAATACAGAACCATAAACCAAAAGACCAGTAATGTCATGATGAAATCAAAGATTAATAATAACACAAAATACTGGGTCACCGACACAGGACCATGACATACAGCTGTGCCACACGCCTATTGTGTATCATTCACACAGATGAACACCTCAGGAGCAACTCAGGGTTCAGGATCTCACCTGAGTATAAATGGGCATAGAGACTGAAGCAGACAGGGATAGAAACACCAACCTTCTCATTAGTGGATGCCCTGCTTTAACTCCTGAGCCACAGCCAAAGATCTCAAACACCCAGTGGGGTACTGGGTGTTTGGGTGTCTGTAGGACCTCTCTTCAGGGCCATGACAGACAAAATCACACAGACACCAAAAACAGTGCACATGCGAGCATGCTGGAGAGATGGGTAAAGATGAGAAGAACACATAAGCACATGTGCAAAAGTCAGCCAATGCACAGCACACTGATCAATTTTCCTAAAAACATCTGAAGACAACAGAAATCAGTTATTAAGTCAGATGCTATTAAAGAAGTTTCTCACATGCAAAAGAATTGATTAACAGCCTCAAAATAAATATTTTTTTATTCTACATAGTTCAAGAAAATGTCACAAAGGGAAAAATGAGAGATGGAACACTGATAACATGTTGGGATAATGATAAGAGCAACTAACAATAATCTCTTATGTTATTTGGTGGGCGAGATTGGAGAAGAGAAAGAATGCTTTTACTGTTTAAGCCAGTAACTGTGATGGTGTAGTAAATACTAGCAACAGGGATAATGGTTCACTACACAGAACAAAACCACAGAATGAAGTGCAGAGAAACAGCAGGAGAGTTTGGAAATTCATCAATAAAAACACTTTAACACTCCATTTGTCTTTTGTTTTTTCTCAGGCAAACGAATGGAAATACACCATCCATGCTCTGGGCATCTGTAATGTAAATGTCAGCTTCTGTGATTTCATCTAAAAAAGGACTGCAATAAGATCCAGTCTCACCAAAAGATCACACCTGTCCTCTACAGGCTCCAAATCCAATTCACGTCAGATTCCTTCTTTTTATTCTCACAGCCCTCTGTTAATAGACATCCAGCCTTAGTGGCTCATCCACTCATTTCCCATGCTACATCACTCCTCACAGCCTTCAAAACAAACACCGTCTGCACCGATAGGACAAAATACTGGACCTGCTCCCAGGGATAGGCAGTACCCTGTGTACCAGGCTGCATGACGTTTAAATGTGATTAATTACACATTTGTCAGTACGACTATACCAGGTCACCCACCCTGCAAGTCTGTAGTTTTAATAGCTAAACTCAATCTGCCCATCATCCATTGCTTTCATGGCCAACTGAGAATCCCAAATTGGAAAATAATAATAAAAACATTTTTCAAGACTTCAGTTCAATTCAATTACTTACAATAAAAGTCACCTCAAAGTGATTTATACTGCACAGTAAACAGCACGACATTAGAGAGCAGACTCCAACAATCAGATCAGCGCTTTCTGATGTTGGGAAGGAAGAACTTCCTTCTAACCGACGAGGCCTGAAGAACAGCCGGGAGCCGAGAGGGGCAGCGGTCTACACGACTGGTCGCGTGGCCGGGGGAAAGATGGGACATGAGATATCAGCTTGGTTTGTGTAAGTTCATTTTAGCCGCTGTATTTGTGCCTTTGTTTCATTTTACTATTAGCACATGTATATGATATGAATATGAGAACGTTACATCGGTGCGAGCGTCTCTCTTTGAACACTGTAATAAAAAAATAAAATGAGCGGTTGAAATGTTGTTCCGTGTTTGTATTGTGTACAGATGCTGCCGTTTTAGGCAGGATCTATTATCCCAGTGAATAATCATGTTGGAGAGCTCAGGTGTCCTCTCTGCCTCTGCCTGGTTAGCTCCTGGGCATCCTCATCATTTGATTTTCTCCTCTCTTCCACTTGGCATCAATTTGCATTACTACTGGCAAGGCCTCACAAGGGTATCAATACTGATGGCCAAATACAGTGTAATGTTTGAAAGAGGCATTATCAATATTTATGCCACTGCTGATTCCATAAGCTCCTGATTTTGAGGTCACAGGGATGCATTATGCAAAGTTATACATTATAATGACACAAAAAGTGAAGCTCAAAGTGCTGACCTCCACAGTATTTCTTTATTTGTCCGGCCCTGCAAAAACATTAAGCCTGTTAATAGGACCAGAAACATAAAAACTACTGAGTGCCATGGAGGCCCATACCATGAAGCTCCCTGTGCACAGTGTTTGTGCTGATGTCACACCATGTTTGAAACTCGGAGGTTAATGACGTTCACATTTCCTGGTGTCATCTGCATTTGTACAGGTCCACTCATGTGAGGCGAGAATAATACAACAGAAGGGAAATGACTGTCATGGTGTGTCTCCTGTTGGGTCGGGAAGCCCTCCCCTCCTGTCCAGGTGGAGTGTTTCAGCTGGGCCTGATATTACTGCTGTTTGGTTTGTGTTTGGTTTCCCATTTTGTTCTTGTTTGTGCTCTTTTAGTCTTTTTTCTCTTTTGTCCATTGGTATTGTTTCAGTCAGCTGCATTCAGCGTTGCTCTGTGCACTGCTCTGATACTTGAGCAGCGACCGTCTTTAACTCCTTAATAATTTGAATGTATGTGAGTGCATGGACGTGTCTGAGGTGGGGTTAACTTTGCATTATGTTTATTTCAATTTTAATTGTCTTTATTGGTTGGTAAGCCTCAGTCCTGACCACGCCTAATGACCCTTTCTTGTATGGTTGACTGTGTAGAATAAACGTAAACCTTTGAATTGTGGAACGACGTCTCCTTCCTCACCTTTACTCGAGCAAACCTGTACTCGTCCTTTTACTCATTTCCTTTTGTGAACTTCCCGAGGTGGCGTTGTTGACAACTTGGCTGCACTAACCGTAGTGGGAATGTGGAGTTTAAGGGCATTTCATACCCTCATGCTGAAATATCTGTGCTTTAGAAAGACCTAATGTTTGTAAGGACAGACTGCATAGCTGGGTGCCTGATTTTATGCTCCAGTGTCACTAGGACTGAAAACACCTTAATTTAAAGATTAAGATGTGTATTGTAAAGAACACGATTCTTTAGCGTGCACTCTCTGAGTTTGACTTATCCTGTGCCTTTGCTGTCGTGATCATCACTGAAATCAAAAGGTTAACTGCTGGTTCTAAACTTGTTAAAGACCCGGGTGATATTGAGGTAAATAAAGATTTGAGTGCTCAGGAAGATTAGAGAAGGACTATTGAAATGTATACAGTTAGGTCTGTAAGTTATTGGAAGAAACCACTCCAGTGGATCTTAAAGTAAACAGATAAATGTGAAGTAAGGCATTAAATGCTGTAAAACGTCTCAGTATTTGGTATTTAGCTTCCCATAGAGCTAAACACGATGCACTGCAGGCACCAGATAACAGATTGCAGAGCCCCTGTGCAAACCAGGAGGGGCTCAACATTAGCAAAAGTTTATCTCAGCCAGATGCAGTGACAGATAGAATCAAGCTAATGGCAAAGACAATTACCAGCACGGATGAGAACTTCCTCCCTCCTCCTCTGAGTGTTTAATTAAGCAGCAGTATTAATTAAGACTTCATGATATTAAGTACGGGTGAAGAGATGGGATGGAGTTCTGAGTCTGGTTATAGTAAGTGACTTTAAGATGAATAGCGTGTAAGGAGATGTGTATCCTGCTCATTGCTTCTGAGCTTAATGGCACCAAGATATGAAAGAGCTGCTGGATGATGATGAGCAGTATGCGTTTCCACTGAGGTAATACAGCATTAATGACTATGCAAGGAAGCATTAGTGAGTAACTGTAGGTGGAGGTGGATATGAGAAGTTTAACGGGTTCATGAGTCTTTCTGTGTATTACAAATCCTAGAACAAATGACTCGGGCCAAGTACAAACCAACCCAAACAGGTTTGTTTGGGAAGAAACGTTGATGTCCTTCAGATTTACCTACATCCACTTTGTCAGTATTTGCTTGGCTATTAAACACTGAGAGATGCTGAGAGTCTGGGTCAAATCTAGTTAAGTAAATGAAGCAAGTAAGCGAAATTCTTTTTTAAAGATGGAGTACTGTTTAATTTGCAGCTGAAAGGCTTTTCATGACTAAATTAAATGCTTGTATAAATATTCTAGTGCACTGAATGATAAATGATTTGTGCTCTGAGTTGCTTAAT
This sequence comes from Benitochromis conjunctus, assembly GCA_015052645.1. Taxonomy (NCBI): domain Eukaryota; kingdom Metazoa; phylum Chordata; class Actinopteri; order Cichliformes; family Cichlidae; genus Benitochromis; species Benitochromis conjunctus. The sequence continues at coordinate 5,584 of VOQK01024658.1, read as the reverse complement.
AGAGGTCTCTATCTTGCCTCTGCACATAATGATCCACCTAGCTCTGTATTGAAAGAGCTCAAAAATGCTGTACACAATTAACCTGGCAGCAAATAGAAACACTTCATTAATTTGATTATCTTTGCATTCGAGCACTACAGTGGTTTCAAAGAACCATATTTAATCTAATTGCTGACTTTCTTGCGAGCAATTAAATTGTATTTTCTGTGTGGCAGAAGAAACCCTAAAATGACACCACCTACTGTGATTTAAGGTATTATCCATGCACCTGAAGGCTAGTAACAAGCCACATACACAATGGAAGCAATTCACAACGACGCAGGTCCATAGACAATGAATCATATCTGAAGTGACTGCAGGGAAATGACTGCTTGCATTGCAAAGTGGAACCCGTGCTAAACTTTCAGGCAAGTGACTGAAACTTTAGTCCTTTCACTCGGTTTTGCTTAACTGGGTGAAAGGACGCGCTCTCTCAAGTTGAACACAGGATAGACACACACAAGCAAATCTCTCATGTACACTGACACAGACACACACCTCCCCCTCCCTGCCCCCGAAAGCTTACTGCCACCTGAAGTAGGAGGCGGATCTGTCCAGCGCCAGAAGACTGGCAGCAGGAACGGGCTGCAGGCTACATGGGTTAACTCCTGACACCCCCCCCCTCGCAACTCATGTAATTTTATGTTGTAAGATGTGAAGATTTACGTGCTTTCTGTGCTGAGGTGTTTTTTTCTGTTCTCAAACGGCTCTCACCTAGGAGCTCAGTGAGTCTGCCCACTATACTCCCACACAAGCCCCACGGGGCCAGTGATGGTGGCATTCACCGATACGTTGAAGAACCAAGCTTGTGCAGACAGCAAAGAGGGAGATGTTGTCATGGCATCCATGAACAGGAAGAAGATAAAGCGCTTTGAGTGCTCAGGTAGAGTAGAAAAGCGCTATAAAAAACCAGTCCAAATGAAATTTACACAAGATTATGTAAAAAGATGAATGAAACTCCCATTTTTGAGCATATTATAGAACCATAAAGTTAAATGATGTTGTTTAAATGAGGGCATTTGATATGCTGCTCTGTGTGATCTATTTAATTGCTAAACAATGATTTAAAAATTCACTTACTGATGAAAACAATGGAAACTTGAATCTTAGTTAAAGGAGGATGAGATGAGGATGGGATGGAGAGATAGAAGGAGTGGAGAGAAGACCTGAATGAGGATGAACTTAGTGAAGGGAGGTGAAGTGTGTTGGTGGGTGTTTAAAGTTAAAAAGTGGAAATGTGAGTTTGGTGGTCAGCTAAGAGCTATCAGCTTGTACTTGACACACTGTGTGTACAGCGTGTGTGTGTGTGTGTGTGTGTGTGTGCGTGTGTGTGTGCGTGTGTGTGTGCGTGTGTGTGTGCGTGTGTGTGTGCGTGTGTGTGTGTGTGGTAGTAGAAAGCTGTTTAGAGGTCAAATGGAGGCAACAGAACAAGTGTGAGTAACATGTTTCACTTTAAAATGTAAAATTACAATAGATGTGGTAATATGAACAGTTTGGTTTTTTATAATGAAAACCACCCATGAAAAAACAAAAATGCGATAATATTACTCAGCCAGCAGTACCATAGGTTCATTCACTGATATGTGTATGGTACTGTCACTCACTCATGTTGTTAGCAGCTTGCTAACTAAGTGTAATCCTAGCCTCAGCAATCTTAGCCGAGTTGTTTAGAGTTCATAAAATCCCTCCACACAGACACGTGTGACATAGTTTGAATTATCAGAAATCTCAATCAAATCAAATTACATAACTATTTTACCAAAGTGAACAGTCACATTGAAACAACTTTCCCCAATACACAACACAAAAGTAGCAGGATATCAGTCTGTTAGCATCCAGGCAAACACACAGGCTGAGACAAGAGTGAAGCGTTCCTGCTTAACTGGCAGTGATAAAACGTTTTGTATCCTTCACATAAAATTTAAGTCTGTAGTATGCTGTGTGCTGGATTTTCTTCTTTTCCGTTTGGTAAACAACGTTATTTCCAATTGAGCTAACAAAGTTACAAAGTACACAGAAATTGACAAAAATGCACAAAAATGACTAATGCTACAAACGCCACGTTTGAAAACACTTTTTTGTTGGCTTTTCATAAAACCCCTCAGTTCAGCCGCTGAGATTTTTTTTTTCACACACATTGTAGCCTCGCCTCCACATCCTGTCAGCATGTTAGAGCAGTGGAGGGTATGTGCTGACAATGTTACTGCTGACACACTTCCTACAGAGCAGCCACATTAATGGTAACAAAACACTTTTCAAAACTAAAATTAAAACTAAATATATAGAAAAGAAAACATCACAAAAATATGGCCTATTTTGTGGCAGCAGGCATGTTTCAACAAGCTGGCTGTATGCCCACGTTACATTAGCTTACAGCTGGCACCACCACTCACTACAGACACTGATGCACGTTTGTAACGGCCTGTTTAAAAACATGCAAATAATTTTAAATCACACTATATTTGATTATTACTCATTTGATTATCAATTTATAATGCTAGCTAGCTGGAGCCTTATGTTTACCTTTCATGTTGCTCGATAACCATCCACATACAGGAAAAAGTCACATATATGTACTTTTAACTGTTCTCACTGCTGTTTTTCCTTTACATTTTTATTTACCATTAAAGTGTAGACCGCCAGTCTGCACCAACGTTTCCAAAGCGAGAAACCAAATGCAAGATGGTGAAGAAGTTTTTCTACTCTTTGACTCCCCACATTTTTAAACACGTGTCTGTACTTTGTACTCCTTACATTTTGTGAAACGTGCTGCAAAACAAATGGAGGTAGACTGTTATTTAATAGTTGCATGAAAATCCTCTGCAGGTTAGTGCAGGATAAACAGTTTAGTTTGCTGCACTGTGATGGATTTAAACTAAAGAACAGTGTGTGAGTGGTGCACAGTGACCGTCTAGTATAAAGCCAGCATAAACAGAGTACTGTCAGTGTAGGGAACGGAAATCAGCCATGAAACATCCGCTCACATCTGGTTGAATTCAGGTGTGTAAATCTGCAAAGAGCAGCAGGTCAGCTGATCACAGCCTGCACATTAAAACAATCTACTGGAGCTCTCAACAGAAACAATTATGAGTTGTGCTTCTTTTCGTCGCGCTGAGCCATTAAAACTGATTTCAGGGTTCCCCCACCCACTGAATCCACTGTAATCCCTGACTGTACACAGCACAGAAACTAGAGCTCTTTCACTGCCATATTCTAAAGTGCTACTTTTTTCTTTCTTACTTTCAGTACATTTCAGAGCCTGTACTTTTACACTTTTATTTGAGTAAAAAAATGCATTCAGTACTTCAACTTTTACTGAAGTATTTTTCAAAACTAGTATCAGTACTTAAGTGTGTCTGTACATTTAACACCTCTTTCAAAACATAGATGACTAAGATGCTTCTCATCAACTAACATTTGGATGAGCAGCAGCAGTATGTATGTACAGCACCACGTACACCCAGTTAAAATAAATAAAGGAACAGGTTTTAATAGTAATCGAGAGTCTACTTAATAATAATAGAGTGTAGGAAAAGAGTGGAAACGAGCCAGTGATGAGCCAGTGATAGTGTCCATTGTGACATAGTGGATGAGCAGTTGGAATACTCTTCTTATGGAAATCTTGAATAACACTGCAACCACCAGGTGAGCGTGTGTTTTGAAGTGAGCTTTATTAAAAAGGAAAAAGATGAAAATCAAAGGAAAACACTGCAGTGGAGAAAATGTTCAGATCAAACACCAAACCATTTTCTGAGGAAGGACACCGCCCTGAACCTTTTTACACCGTTTCCAGAGCACTCTCAGACAAAGAACATTCCACACACATCATATATCTCTATACCTTCACTTTAGCTCATCCTTTGCCCCTCTCCCACTCAAGAAAAGTTACGACCACCCTGTCACCTCCCTGAAGGGAGGATGTCTGGAGAAGTCTACAATACACCCTCTGTGAGGTGCAATAAAACCTGAGGCCCACTCGTGATAACATTCCACATGCATGTATACAAAGAGCTGTCAGGAGTGATCTTGCTATACTAAAGTGAGAAAGTGATGTTACCATTACCAATGTGATATGATTAAAATATGTGATTAATACATAGAATAAAGAACTGAAAACCACTTTAGGTCAAGTCCTGTTGTATTTTTATGTTTTCTTTTCTCAATTAGTTTGGCACAACTGTAACATCAGAATAGTCATTCTCACCGTTTTTCATGCAGTTGTTAAAAAAAAAAAA
>VOQK01024648.1:4043-16279 GCA_015052645.1 Benitochromis conjunctus | reverse complement strand
ATTCAGCAAAGAGGCACTGAAAAGAAGATCAGACACCAACTAGAGAGGATCAGAAAGACAAATGCAACAACATTGTCATCCCCTATGTAGCAGGTTTATCAGAAAGACTCAGGAGAGTGTTCTCCAAACACGACATCCCAGTGTACTTCAGACCCAGCCACACACTCAGACACAAACTGGTTCATCCCAAAGACACAACTCCTGAACACAAACTTAACAACGTAGTGTATGCTGTACAGTGGAGCGAGGAATGCTCAGACCTCTACATTGGAGAGACCAAACAGCCACTTCATAAACGCATGGCACAACATAGAAGAGCCACCTCGACGGGACAAGACTCAGCTGTCCATCTGCATCTAAAGGTCAAAGGTCACTTAAAGAAGTCCAGATGCTTTTCTGTCCAAGCTCCTTAGATTTCGATGACCTGGATGACTAAGAGCCTTCACAGACAAAAGTCACTGCCCCAAAGTTACATAACCATTTTCCATCATAAGCAAACAGTGAAACACTGGATTTTACTTCTTTATTTCAATGGCTTGAACAATCAGTGTGCAATATGTTGACTGGTGGGTTTATTTTAGAGATGTCCTGTTAGACAGAGTTAGCAGAACTCCTTAGTTCCGCTCTTGATGTTAAACTAATCAGCCATTGGCTCCAGTTTCATATACCTTACAGTTCTGAGAGTGAAGTAACTTAGTCTCAACAACTCTTTGCATGTTGCTTTTTTATGAATTCAAAGCTGTACTTAATTATCTTAACTATACAATAATCCCTAATTCTAATTATCAAATGACTCAAGCTCAGTATGATTGAGTCACTCGATAATGACGCTCCTATTTTCCCTCAGCCTTTGACGCCTTCTCCATTGACACCAAATATCAAACCGCTAACAAATGTCACACTCTTTAATGCAATTTCCCTAGGCAGATTCATAATCTTTTTCTGATTCCGATAAGTATGCTAAACTGCAAGTTGCGTGCTGTTATAGAGCATTGGTGGACAATAGGAATCTACACATTTTAGGCACTTTAAACTGTGTTTAAACTGTGTGGATCTCTTTGGAAAATATGGAGAAGAAAACAAGCCAATGAACCACCAAATGTGTCTGAGACCTTGGTGCTTGATTTGTCCTGGGACAATCATTTTGGTTCTTTTAATATTCAAGAGATATTTCAATTGAACTGACATCTTGCATCCAGCTCGCATTATCGCAGGATAATCCTTCCTCAGTCTAATTGTTTGTGTGTTTGGAGGGGGTGTTTCTGCTTAATTGGATAGCACAGATAAGATTTAAGGATGAAAAGAAAACTGTGATAAAGGAAGGCTATATGTAGCCTAGTTGGGTGTGAATCTTCAACACTGTGACTAAAAAGGATATTGGAAAGTCGCAAGAAAGTTATTTTTAAAAAATCATTGTCGTTATGACACGTAAAGTTGTTTACTAGTTTAGGACTTTGCACATGGCCATTTATTTGATCTTAATGTTAGATGTTTAGATTAGTGATTAGATTAGTTTGTGTATTGCAGCAGCGGATTTACTTAGAGCCATGGTATCTTATGGAGATTAGAGTTTTTAGCAAGCTAGCGGCAATGCTCTAGAAATGGGCTCTTAGTTATTCAGTTTAGATTAATGTCAGCTGTATTGACTGGATAGATTTTGAAATTTGGTTCGAACAGTCACCATGCTTAGAGAATAAAGTCAGTGACTTTGATCTGAATCATCAGGTCAAAGCGTCATTGTTTAATACTGTACGTGCATCACCGGTGACCAGACTTGCAAGCAGTTGATTAGATATGATTACACATGCAATCATGTGTATTTAATGCATATGAACATTTGCACTTAGTAAATTATTACCGTTACTTTGCTTAATAATATCATAATACTGCTGTAATACAACATTACTACATTTAAATTCATTATATTTGACCTTAAAAACTTCATCACTTCATATAAATTTAAGTTATTTAAACCTAAAATAAAAAATGACATAATGATAAGATTTAATTTTACAGTGACAACTCTTAAAAAATTTGGACAAACTTACTTCCTGTGGCTCAACATTGAATTTGTTAATAAATAAATTGTAAATTGTTTTTAATGAGCTACATAAATAAAATGGAGACACATGAAGATGTTTGAACACTTGTAGACAGTAAAGTTATGTTTTTTAGTACAGTTCACTGGGAAACATGAAACAATTGCCCACACTCAAGCAAAGGAAAAGACCATTGCTCTCTCTCATTGCTCCATCCTGACTGATTTCTTTTCTAATTTTGCATTTTGATTGTGTCCTTGACAATACTGGTAGGATGAGAAGGTACAAGCAGTCCATTCACTTTGCACAAGCAGTCCAGCTCAACCACAATGCAGCTGCAAGAAGGTTTGCTGTTTCTCCAAGCACATTCTCAAGAGTCTGCTAGAGGTACCCGGAGATTAAAGGAGGAGAGCAGGATAGGGCTGTAGAAATCATGGGACCTGTCTTCTTTGTGCGAGGAAGAACAGAACAAACACTGCTAGCCATTTAGTTGGACAAATTTTTATAGCCTATAACCATCCAGATTGATTATCATTCTCCAGAGATAGAGGCAAACACAACTGGCTGGTCGGCCAGTGGCTTCCCGTTCTCTTCTCAGGTGGGAGCAGGTTCATACAATGTCATTAATCAAGGAAAAACTGACTGCCAGGTGCCTGCTGGAAGTGTCGTTCATTTTTTGATGTTTTCCTGGAATTTATCTTTTGATGAATTAAATAATAAAAAACCCAGAACAATTAGTAATCAGTGATGAAATTTCACGTCCACTGTAATATACTTTCAGAATCAGAATACTTTATTAATCCCTGAAGAAATGATCTGGTTACAGTTACTGTTACAGTTACAGTTAAGACAGTAAGAACAGCAACTCACTAAACTACATTAAATAATACAATAGATTGCAGTTACACAATACAACAAAGAAGCTTTAATAGAGACAAATAGCTCTAATTATAAATATCATAAGATATATTACGCAAGTTAAATATAAATGACATTGAGGTGCCCTTATTATCATACTAATTTGATATTTTCTCTGTAGAGAATGTGCAGATATTAGGGTGAGAAACTACTGCAGTGGGTAGTTGCGCTTTAGATGGAGGAATAGTACAGCACAGACAGGAGTGATTTCCTGTGTCGTTCAGTGGTACGCTTAGGTAATCTCAGTCTCTCACTGAACATGTTCCTGTCACTGGCCAGTATGTCATGTATTGTCCAACACTGTCCTTATCTTGGAAAACATCTGCCTCTCTGACACCACATTAAGAGAGTCCAGATCCATCCCCATAAAGTTACTGGCCTTGTTGATCAGTTTATTGAGTCTGTTGGCATCCATGATCCTCAACCTGCTGCCCCAGCGTGCAACAGCATATTGGATGGCACTGGCCACAGCGGACTTGTAGCAAATACTGAGCATCATCCATGACCCTCACAGTGCTCGCTGGCTGATCCAGATGGGCGTAGATGCGACTGAGCAGGTAGATGTTGGCAACCTCAAAACTGACACAGGGCTGGTAAGTGAACCAATAGGGGGTCCAGATGTGGCCTGACCATAGGTCAGAGCTGATTGAGGAAGAGTCTTTCCAGGGTTCTTCATGACGTGGGGAGTCAGTACCACATATCTATAATAAGAAGTAATGTCTTGCTCAGCACTGGAACCCTCTGCAGACTTAAGCTTACCATGAACAATTTTTCAAAGACTCCACAAAGCTGTGTAGCACAGGCCTTGAGGACATGGGGGCTCACCCCATCTGGTCATACAGACGTTCCTGAGTGGAGTCTTTTTTCACATGTTACCAATAAAGGCATAAAAATAGTGATGATTTGACAAAGCATGTTATCCACCTGTGTGTATGTCCAAAGAGGTTTGATTAAGTAGTACCAAATTTCCCCGCAGTGGGATCAATAAAGTCTTATCTTATCTTATAATAATAATAATAATAAGTTTTATTTATAAAGCGCCTTTCAAGTCACCCAAGGACGCTTGACAGTAGAACAAAACACATAAAGGAACATTCAGAAAAGAAAGAACCATAAGAACAAAACACAAGATAAAATAAACAAACAGAAAAAATAAAAAACAACAGATCATAGTGAATATGCAGATTTGAACAGATGAGTTTTGAGTTGGGATTTAAACTTATCTTATCTTATCTTATCTTATCTCTTATCTAACTCTAACTTATTATAATTTTTCATAATAAAAAGTGAGGAATCTATATATTATCTGTGCATTTTATTGCGTAACAGCTTTTACATTTGCATATGAATTTGTGATCTGTTGTGACATGTGGAATTAGAGGGATACATATGCAGTGCAAACAGGTAAAACTGAAAACTAACTGTAATAACTCCACGGCAGAGCGGTCCACATTTTAGCGCTTTTCAGCATCGTCTTTATTAACTCCTTTGCTGCTTTCACACACTCACACGGCTATGGCTTTGCAGCTCAACCGAACACTCCAACAACAACATGACTTTCAAAACACAGACTTTTAAACTGGCGAGGCGTGATTGCCCGATGCCGCCCAGGTGCATCCATCGCCCCTGCAGCGGCACCGCAGACCACGCCCCGCCACACTAACCTTTAATTAGGTTGTATGCAAAAGTCCAGGGAAAAATAAATAGCAAAACACAAACTTCTTCAGAGACAAGGCGTACATGAGTGGAGGTTAACAGGTGGTTTATGATGTGTAATCTTTTAAGGTTTTCACAGAAACACCATGACTAGTTTAATTTTTGAACACCCTTAAAATCCTCATTGTGAAAAGTCACCTTTTCACAGCACACTTTGACAACAACAATTCATATAATCTGCTGAGAAAAAGAAAAGAAAAGTCTATGTTATTGCAGGGGTAACTTGAATAGATAAAGCTGTCTAAATCCAAAAAAGCTTGTGTATACATATAGATGACCTATTTGCTTGTAGTAGTTTAGTTGCTCTCTCAGCTCCTGTGTGTCGTTTGATATTTGTAACTGTAATATTGGTTGATATGAGTCATCCTGCTAAATCATCTGAGCCATGTATAGTAGCTAATTAGTATTGCCATCAGTGATGGGATTTCATTATCACCCATTCTGTCCCTGCATTCAGTGTCGGCAGCATTTCCTGCACTGCTTAACAAGCTTGACATTGTGCAGTAATATTAGAGTCCTATTCTGATTTCAGTAGGAAAATATTGAATTTTATCACTGAAAGGCATTCTTACTCGACAATATGGCCTTGGGTGGCTGGCTTGTCATTGCAGACTCAGATCTGCCAGACCTCGTTTTTATATTTTTACACGCTTTAGTGCCATTTTTTGGTTAAAAGTGCAATAAACTACAAAGAAATTGAAAATCTGTTTTTTTTTTGTGCACCCTTTTTAATTACAGAAATGTCAATGGTATATCCTTCAAAATTGTTAATGCAAAAAGTTGCACAAAATAGTTTAAAACCACAGAAAATTTATTTTCTGTGGTCTTTATAATTTCAGTTTTTGAGAAACTTCAGCAAAAACAAAAAGATGTTATTGTGCACAATTTACCAAAAAACAAAAAAACAGCATGTGCATCAAAATTAACTCTTTCAAATAGTGCAGTCAAAGTATTAAGTGTCCCAATAACTATACAGAATGGTACGATGTCAAACATGACTTTCAATAGCACCAGTTGACCCTTGAAAAGCTCTGGAGGAAAAAACAATTACATTTTCCACAAAAAATGATGTAAATTACGGTTTTCGCAGGTAGTGGTGGACATGTGATTGTTTGTACTGACAATGTGATGACGTTTATTCCAAAATAGGAAGTGCTATGTTGATCAGATTGTGACTGGATTAAAGACTGTGTCTGGATTATGTTTTTGTTGTTGCTTATACTTTTTACACAATTTTTGCAAACCTATTAGTGGAAGGAAACCTACAGTCTGAGACAAGTTGCATGCATGATATGTAAGTAAAACACCTCTGTTTTAAAATGCCCAAGTAATTATTGCTCTAGCTTATTTGCTTATTTGATTCGAAATCTACCAGGATTTAAAAATAGCTATGCAAATGGGATTGCCGGTGCTCCCGTGGGCTTTTAAGGATTAAGGAATGTTCATTCATTTGATTTGCAGATAAGAGGCAATTCAGGTTTAAAAAGTGCAAACACACAAAACAATAAAACTCTTTCAAGCTAATGCTTGAAATCTTACTGCTTTATGAATTCTTTTTAAACTTTATGAATTTATGAATGAATACTTTAAAATAAAAATGGCATGCTGAGCTGAGACAGTTCTTTGTAAATTCCGCTGATTTTGATGTTGTGGCACTTGCATTTTGCCTAGAATTTCTTGACACCTGATCGCCACAAAATGGCAAATTCTTACAAAGGGAAAAGATACAAAGCTGAAATTTTAAAAAAATGTCTTTGTCATCACAGTAATTTGTCACTTTTGATAATTAATCAATTGCCGTCTAAGTACCTGTAACTATACACATAAATTAGCTTTCCTAGTTTTGTCATTTAGATGCTAATTTTTTTGTTTGCGAAGCTGCTTAACATTGACCTATGAATCATTCAAGCATAAAAAGCAATCTAATTGAAGGGATAAACTTGTGTTGTGTCTACGTGCAAAAGTGCATCATCTGTTCCTATTTCCTTTGTTGAGATTAGACAAAAAAAAAGTCAAATATGATACAGTGTGATAGGCGTGTAATTGTATTTTTGTAACAAAATGATCATTCATAAAGGGCTATAAGCTGAAAACCTGGTATATCTCATCATGGTGTGCAATGTATCCTTAACAAAATCTGAGGAAACTGGTCAAGTGGAGTACGAAACTGTGAATAGCAGGTGAAACACATTTGAAAGACCTTAAGAAACAAGAAAGGAATCCAGCAAAGACAAAGATACCATAAGCGGCTTGATTGATAACGGCTTCATTTTTCAGCTTGACAATGAAACCAAACAGACTCCCAATTAAGTGAAAGCATAACTGGATAGGAAAGCTACACACTTTATGGACTGTCATTCCCTTTTCCATTAGTACCTACTTGGATTGACTCACCACAGTTCGCCATGATTTTCAGGGTTTTCCATTAGGTCATACTACCTGGTACCAAGTACTTTTTCAGTACCTGCTTACCAGGGGTTCCAATCCGAGCAGGTACTAAAATGTGACGTCACCAGACTGCATGCCACCGAGTCATGAAAGCGTCTCGTTCACAAAAATTAAACCCTGCAACGAGGGAAATGGCTATAAAAAACAACGCAGTGATCACAGTCTGATGAAAAGCCACAGACTGAGCAGCAGGTATATTCTTGCATCGACGTCTACCTTTTTTGTAGTGTTCCTGTTGCATATTAATTACATTGCTGGACACTTGGATGCATTGCTACAACGACAACCTTGCACATTAAGTAGGACTGGGTTTTAATGGAAAACCAGTCGATCAAAGTCAACTTGTTGTGATCCATGAGTCGATCCAAGTAGTTAGAAATGGAAAAAGGGGCTAAAGTGTTGGATCAGCTTGACAGAGAATGGAAACAGTCAGCCAACATCTAAAGAAGACCTTTGCAATGTTCTACAAGAAGCCTGAAGAAATTCTATGAAACCTTGCCTAATATAGTTCTGTCTAATCCTATTTGTCTGTATAGTTCTGTCAAGCTTCCATCCATCTTATCTTATCTAGCTTATCCGGGGCCGGGTCGCATGGGCAGCAGCCCAAGCAGAGAAGCCCAGACCTCCCTCTCCCCAGCCACCTCCTCCAGCTTGTCTGCGGGAACACCAAGGCATTCCCAGGCCAGCCGAGAGATATAATCTCTCCAGCGTGTCCTGGGTCTGCCCCGGGGCCTCCTCCCGGTGGGACATGCCCGGAACACCTCACCCAGGAGGCGCCCAGGAGGCATCCTTGTCAGATGACTGAACCACCTCAACTAGATCCTTTTGTTGTGGAGGAGCTCCCTTCTCCCGTAACTCGTGAACAAGACCCCGAGATACTTAAACTCTTCCACTTGGGGCAAGAACTCGTCCCTGACCCGGAGTGGGCACTTCACCCTTTTCCGGCTGAGGACCATGGCCTCGGATTTGGAGGTGCTGATTCTCATTCCCACCGCTTCACACTTGGCTGTGAACCGTTCCAGTGCGAGCTGGAGGCCATCACCCGATGAAGCCAACAGAACCACGAAAAGCATCCGCGAAAAGCAGAGATGAGATTCTGAGTGATTCTTCCACCCAAGTGAAAGCCTTCCGCCACTTGGCTACGGCTGTCAATCTTGAAAACCAAATATTTGTTTTCAAGCTTGTGAGAACTATACAGACCCTGTTTTTGCTTTATATACTGTATTTATTTTTATGTGTTCAAATGTTTAACAAATTACTCCACAATTTGTCAATTTCCTAAATAAACGTTTAACATATAACCTAAGAAGCAACTTACAGTAATAATAAAAATAATGCAACAGAGTATGACAGAACGGGACATTTTAGGTAATAAAAATAAGCTTTACTACCTTTAACTTCTTTTTGGTCTGTGTTTTTATTTATTATCTATATTTAATTCCAATGTTACAGTGTAGGATTAGATTTAGGATTTCATTTATTTTGTAATTAAACTATGTAACTCCAGTAACTACAAAAAGTCCTTTGATGAAAATGTAAGTTAGTCAGAGCATCAAGTTGTATATTTTGGCTGGCACACTCATATTCAAGTGTAATATGTTCAGTAAAGCAGAAATAAAAGGTATAAACCTGTAAGAGCCCTGACCCCTGACTTATCCTTTTTATGTCATCTGTGTGGAACCGTCTCTTCTCACCAAGCATTGTAGGATTAGCATCTGACCTGCATCACCCTTATAGAGCTGCTGATGGCAGTCTGTAAAGACTCCCATTGAACAGCGCAGGTTAGCTATTCCTCAACAATCCTCACAAGCACTCACAACACCCACACTACTTTCCCACCCCCTTTATATCTTCTTAAGAATGTGAGATTACCACATGACACACAGCACCCTGAAATCTCCCAAGACAGTGTTATTTTAAGTCTATCTCTGTAATGTCAGATGTGAAATAGATGAGATGGATAAGGAGAAGACGAGATGCAAATCATCATTTCTCATCATCCAAGTGATGAAAAATATAATCGAACAATTAAAATCTTGGCAATTTCTTCCCTCTTCAGATTATTTTATACCAACATGGCACATGACCCTTCTCCTGACTAAAGGTCTTGTGCAATGTTTTTTTTTTTTTTACAAACAAACACCTACAAACCAGATGTAGGAAATGCATTTTCTGTATAATCAAAGCCTTTCTGATTTCCTTTGCAACTGGATCTTCACGAGCACACAACAAAGGGAGTGTGGTATTTGATCCAGCTTTCTTCCACTTTTTGAACAAAAAGTGCTTTGTACAGCAGTGTCAATGTAAGACTGAATTTACAGAATATCCTCTCTTGTTAAAAGATTACTTCTGACTGTTGTTTTTGTTTCCACTCTAATCTCTTATCAGAGAGTTAACTGTCATATTTGACTGGGCAATATTCAACCTAAACAACATAAATCAAGGCGTTCCTGTATGTTGTTGTGATGATAAAAATAATAAATTATGCTGATGTGTGAAGTGGATTCAAGAGAAACTAAAAAAGAAGAACCCCCCCCATTCCAAATTCAGGTAAACTGGTAACTGATCATAGATGTGAATATAAATGTGAATCTTTGTCTCTGTGTTAGCTCCGTGATAGACCTGAGGTTGTACCTCACTTTTTGTGACTTTCTATGATTACTGTATTAAGCTCCAGCTTCCAGTGACCCTGAATAGTGTAATACACAATAACCTACAGTGCATCTGGAAAGTACTTACAGCGCTTCACTTGTTCCACATTTTGTTTTGTTGTAGCCTTATGCCAAAATGGATTTAATTCATTTGTTACCTCAAAATTCCACCCATAATACCCCATAATGCCAAAGTGAAAAAGGTTTGTGGAAGGTGACAGAAAAATGTCTGCAGCATTTAAGGTCCCAATGTGCACAGTGGCCTCCGTCATCCATAAATGGAAGTTTGGAACCACCAACTTTTCCAGCCAATATGAGTGATCCGGGTAAAGGGGTCTTAGTCAGGGAAGCGACCATGAATCGGATGGTCGCGGTGACAGAGCTCCAGTGCTGCTCTTTGGAGAGAGGAGAATTTTACAGAAGGACAGCTTTTTCTGCAGCACTCCACTAATCAGGCCTGTATTGTGAAGTGGCCAGAGGAAAACCAGTCCTCAGTAGAAATTAGTACATGAAAGTCTGCCTGGAGTTTGCCAAAAGGCACAGGAATGGCTCTTTTTTTTGACAGCATGAACTGCAGGACCATGGGTCAGTGAGGACCGATATTTCATCTGTGCTGTATGTCATGCATGTATAGCATATTTGACAATAAAGTTGACTCGACTTGACTAGTCATGGTCGAGAAAGTTGACTCGACTTGACTAGTCATGGTCGAGGGAAACATGCATTAATATACAGAGACATTCCTGATGATAACCTGCTCCAGAGTGCTCTGGATCTTGGACTGGGGCAGGACAACTACCCTAAACACACAGCCAAGATAACAAAGAAGTGACTCTGGGACCACACCGTGAATGTTCTTTAGTGGTCCAATCAGAGCCCAGGCATGGACCTGATTGAACATATCTGGAGGGATCTGAAATTGACTGTGCACTGACTCTCCCCATTCAAACTTATGGAGCTTGACAGGTTCTGCAAAGAAGAATGGTTGGAACTTCCTCAAAATAGGTGTGCAAAGCTTGTAGCATCATACTGAAAATAACTTGAGGCTGTGAATTCTGCCAAATGTGCTTCAACAAAGTATTGTGCACAGGGTGTGAATTTGTCATTATGTGGTATTACGTGTAGAATTTTGAGGTGAGAAATGAATTTGATCCATTTTGGAATAAGGCTGTAACATGACAAAATGTGTAGCAAATGCAAAGTGCAGTGAATACTTTCTGGATAGACTCTATTCTAATTTACCAGCAGTCTTCTTCCTTTGGGTGCTTCCTTTAGGGGTTGCCACAGTGGATCACCTGCCTCCATTTCACCCTGTCCCTAGCATTCTCCTCTGTCACGTTCTTCACTACATGTGAGTCTTCTCTGTTGCCTTCCTCTTTTCCTCCTTCTTTCATTGCTTTATTCAACATCTTTTATCCAGTATATTCACTATCCTCTGTCCAAACAGTAAATCAGAGTTGTCCCTCTGATCTACTAATTTCTTCTCTTGTCCATTCTGGTCCTGGTCCATCCTTTGCCTTTGTTTTTTTTCCTGTTATCTTTGAATTATTTTGATAACTTACTAATTCAGCTGTACTCAACTAATGGAAATAACCACTGTGGCATCACACATTGATATCACAAACTGCCATCGTGCCAGTTTTTTCGAACCAGAAGTGGCCATATTGCTTCTGGAGCCAGTATCAGGTGACCATTAGATGACCTTCATGTTAGCACTTGGTTTTACTTTGTCTTAGATGTTAATGGTTACAGTAGTGTGCTTAACTAAAATGCCTGGGAAACATGTAGTCTGCACTCTCTGTAGTGTTTAAATTATGTGTTGAGTTCACCAAAACAGGACTCACACTATTTGATAATTATTATGTATAAAACCTTAATCTTGCTTTACGACACTGTCTCATAATATATGTATTGGTTCAACTTTTGCATAATTGTCTGAGCTATGAATGAAAAATGTGTTGCAAGTCTAAGTGTTTCCATATGCCAAAGGCATCCACATCTTTCTTTGGGTGCTTAGCTCCTACAATGCAACTGAATGTCATGTCAGTAAAAAATTGGGTCTTGGGCTGAAAGCAAGAGAGTGGTATATCCAACCTATATTTTAACAGAAACTTTAGCAGCTAAAAGTCCCTCTTCCTGCTGCCTGTCTGCAGTGTTGACAGGCAGACACACAGGTTCAAAAAGTACCAAGTTGCCCCAGTTTTGAGTGCTACTTTCCAGACTGTTGTGTGGAAAATTGGAATACCTAATCCTTCCAGCTGAGTGTTAATGTATTTGTCATGCAAAATGAAAAAAAGTAAAACAAATGGTCATTAGTTAAAAACGTAATGAAATAGATATTTTGAGGGCCCGGTGGCGCCAGTGTTCGGCAGCCTCGCCTCTGTCAGTGCGCCCCAGGGCAGCTGTGGCTACAATGTAGCTTGCCATCACCAGTGTGTGAATGTGTGTGTGAATGGGTGAATGA
>VOQK01024641.1:12114-22341 GCA_015052645.1 Benitochromis conjunctus | reverse complement strand
GGGGATGGAAAAAAAAAAAAAAAAAAAAAAAAAAAGATACATCTAGACTAGGGTCCTCCCCTTAAGGAATTGATTGCATTCTAAGGATAGATAGATATCGATATCTCTAGATATCGAGATAGATAGATATCGATATCTAGATATCGATATCTATATAGATATAGATATATATACACATGCACACACGCACACACATCATTTAATGTAGGAAAACACAAAATGAATAATCAGGTATATTTTTTTTGTCCTGCAGATTAAATGTTCTTATTTTGCACTATTTGTTTTAGGCAGTAACCTCTTTAAATGTGATTGTATCACCTGTTTGTGTTGTGATTAATTTCTTTATTTTAACTATTCTAGCATCCCTGCACATTAATAGTTCAAATTTCTGAGTTCAGAGTTTTAAAATTCACATAATGTCACACAAATCCTTGTTTTGCAATTATTTTTAAGAATCACAAACAGATGTGTGATTGAGGCTGATTGGAAACAAGAAGGGCAAGCAACATGACCTAATAATCAATCAGAAAACCAGCGACAACACTTCTAAATTTCAAAACAATAATCATAAATTGTTAAAATCAGACTACAAGCAAGGTGAATTTTCAAAAAGAGAAGTGCAGAATTGAAATTTTTTTAATGTAAATCTTCAGATTTACTTGAAATATCAATATTACTCACTGTTTCCTCAGGTGGTCTGTTACTGTATTCAAACACAGATTAAAGAAAACACAATTATCCTTCAAACTTTCAGTGTTCACTCCTATGGTGTATACAACATAATAAGCATGCTGATGTTAAATGATTTCCAAATAAGTCCAAAAGATAGCAAAGGGTCTCACTTCCTTTTGTTTTGAGGGGGTTTTCTTGGTTGTTTGTTTGTTTTTTGGAAGTAGCAAACACTATAAACATTTTAGAGAAGTTTTTAAGAAGTCTAATTTATTCATAGAGGGCTTCTGGCAGTCCACATACATATATATCTCTATATTCATGACACTTAACAATTACAAAAAATAAGCAAATAATTCGGGCAAGTCCTACCAGGTGGAAGTCCAGGGTAAAAGCTGAGGGCACGTTGAAGAGATTATATCCTTTTCTTGGTTTGGGAACGCCCTGGTGTTCCCCCAGAAGAGCTGGAGGAGGTGGGCAGGCAGAGGGGAGTCTGGGCTTTGGCTGTTGTCCTCACAGCCCACACCTGGATAAGTGACAGAAAATTGATGGATGGATGGATGGATGGATGGAGTTCCCACATACTATTAGCTACTGTTAAGCATATGTGTGATCTGCATTTAGTTGAATTATGTTACATAAATATTTTAATATAAAATAAACTTTATTTCAAAAAAACATTTCCCCTAGCCTGTAATACATAATACAACCACCCAAATATTTATATTTTCTACAAAAATCATGGCAGTCTGTTATCCAAAACCTGTCTTTTATTGGGACAATTAAAAAGAAAAAATCTGTGAAGGAATTAATCCAAACAATTCTTCCCATTTGTCCTAGTCTCTGTCTGGCTACCTCTGCAAGCCCCAGTTCCTAGGCCTCAGCATCTCTAACAAGCAGCGGATACAGCGCTGGATTACTGTAGGCGTTAAATCAATAGCTGCTGGTCTCCCAGGCACAGCTATAGATTATGAATCAGTGTTGGTGAACAGAGCGCCATGGTGGCGAAAGGGAGTAAGGAGACAGAGAGGGGCTGAGGGAGAGAGAGAACGAGAGAGAGAGAGGAAGAAGAGGGGGAAATACTGATTGGTTGACATCGAAATGACGCACGGTGGTGTCATTTCACCAAAAATGTACTGGTTTTGAATGACAGTTGTAAATTATCCTTTGTAATTTTGCAACATGGGTATGTATGTAATCACCAGGAAATGAATAATTATGCATTGCATTTATCAAATTTCAAACTGTCACTTAAGACTAGGGAATTTTATATCACATAAACATAACTGAGCCATACAGGCAATCAGGAATTTGATAATTGAATGTAAAAAACAACATTTAAGGTAAATATTGATTTAACCTGATCGTGGAATTCTCCACATACTTAAAACAACAGCAACAATAATTTGTAATTTAACACAGAAACATTGAAGGCATGAGGTTTTGTGCACATGCCTGCCAATATCTATATAACTGATCTATGGCCACAGAGCCCATTAACCTGGTTGAACCTGGTAATCTCTGCAGCGAGCACCAATGTTTCCAGCCTTCAGTTTAATTCAAGGCCCTCTGAGTGCTGTTTACAGATGGTACCTAAGTGGCTTGATTCAACTGCCAATGAATATTGGCATGTGCCTACACCCTATAGACCCTGCTATTAGGGGTGGAGACCACAGGGTTAGCCAAACACAAACTGAACATGACATCTCCCTTGTGTCTGCAAGTTCGACACGCCGACATTTACACAAACACACGCACACCTGAGTTCTCACACACGTTTGTACAAAAAAAGCTAAAAGACTTCAATTTAAGTTAGAATTTCAAAAATATGCAAGCACATATTTCGTCCTCCAAAATTCAAAGAAAATGCAGCTTATGTGTGCGCCCACGTGTAAACACACACACACACACACACACACACACACAAATACACAACATCAACCTTGCTATAGGGCAGGTTACAAGACCCATACTGCCCCCTGGCTCGCCTTGCTCTCTGTGTTTGTTGAGCAGCAGAGATGCCCGAGGAATAACTTGTCTCCCACCACAGATTCAGGATCAGATTACCCTGGACTAGCTCCCTAACCTTAACCATTAGAAGGATAAGAAAATATCTGTTCTAAGATCAGTGGCTTGGGGGATGGAGATGATATTGAGGAGCTGTCAGAGGTGACTGAGTTCAGGGTCAGGCCCCCGGGAGCCGTGGGATGGGAAAAAGGTTCACACAGGCTACTGTAGGGCAGGACTCAAGTTAGTGTGAAAAAGAGAAAACTGTGTGTGTGTGATGCTTTGATAGCAACACTAAAGTAATTAAAAAATACCTAGAGCAGATAATGCTATTGACTTTGCCACAGAGGACACAAAACACAATGGATTTAACCAGTCAGATCCAAATAATGATAATTAGTTAGTTAAGATATCAAAGTCATTAGAATATTACCCATTATGTTAAGCTGTTAATTACACCTCAGGTTGTTTAAATAGCTTGTAAAACTTGAAATTAATGCAATGCTATTCTAAAGCACACAGTGGTTGATAAGTGTTCTCTCGCTGGATAATTGTAGAGTGGACACTGTTAACTGTTAGCTGCAGAGTGGTAGCTACGAGCCACCAGCTGTGTCTGAATGACTGACTCTCGGACGAGGCTGCTGCGCTAGTACTGAGCTGTCAAGGTCAGTTGGGACACGCACACACTTTTGCACATGCACATACACTCGCTCCGAGATACGCACATGCACACGCATACACCCAGCACCAGAATGATTAATCTGTCAATCAATGCTTCTATTTCCTGCGGTGAGACCTCCTCTTTTCCCTGCAAGGTTCCTGTGAACAGAAACGAAAGCTTGCAAGATTGGTGCGTGTGTGTCACTTTTTCATCATCTGTGTTTGATTTGTGCAATCAGAGCCCATTCAAAACATTTTCCACACAATGCCAGTGTAGCACAGCTGAAATGCAGAACATTGCTTTGTGGTATCCAATCTCCTTATTCTACATGGCCACCGTACACAACAGTGAGTTTTCAGAGCGTATCTATTTCACTGCAAGCTGGTCTGATGATGGCAGCCAGGAGAGAGCTGGCTGTCGAAAAGACTTGTGACTACTGAAGCCATTTGGCAGAAATGAAATGACAAAAGATGCACAAACCACAGTAGGAGATATGTTTGGAAGACATGCACGCTGTGTAGTAGCAAAAAGACTGGTTCTCATGCTAAGTCGAATGGCTCGTGAAATGCGAAGTCATCACATGCAACTCAAGTCCAATGTGTAGTATCTAACGCTAAATAAAACACACGTTTAATGTTAATTCCAAGTATGCTAGCATCTGTTGTGGTTTTGAAGAGCATGACGTTGGTCTATATGCTTTTCAGAATTACCATAGACTGTATACAAACGATGAATGAAGACCGTGTGATGTCACCCACTGTAAGCCCCCTTATAAAGTCTCAAGCTGACAACACAATAAAAATCGATATGACGAGTGAGTGGCCGATCTGACACTGCATGCCTGTAAATTAGCGGCTTGTCAATCACAAGGTAGGCCCGCCCTAAAAAATTGTTTGTTTATTAACCTTTTTGACTGTAACATAATTTATCATCAGTAAGATCATTAGTAAGACTAAAAACTACCCACTGAAAGACCATAAACTTATCTGGAAAGGGCTTAGTCAGGATGTTTTCCCACTGACTTTCATGCAACCGGACTTGTTTTTGTGCCAGAGTAGTCGCCTCCTGCTGGGCATGAGAAAGAATGCAGGTTACAGTTACTTCCTTAAAGGCTACGCATTTTTGGCTTGGATAGGTCTAAAATGCATTTTATATATAGTCTGTGGCAAATATAAATTTTATAATGAGAAAACAACGTAGAATTATAAAAAGAATAAATGACCAATACCTTTAGCAACAGATACATTTCATTAGCTACATTTCCAGACTAAGTCGCATACATTTGAATTTTGCTTCAACACTGAACACTGAGCTGAATTGAAGCTGCCACAACTATGTGTAAAATATTTAATTAATAACATCCATAAAAACTGAAATGATCATTTCTCTTTAAGAAGTGGCTCAGTTTGATAATAATTTATACTGATCGTATTTTTTCAATTTATATTCTCTCATTAAGTGAGCGTGTTAAAGTACTAAATGAATTTCATTACATCTGACGCATTCAGATTTAATGACGACTGTACAAGTACATACATCTAATTAACTGCTGCATTTAGACTGTATATTTTTCAATTACACTAATTTTTTCTTGTAGATTGAATTTTGCACTTTTCAGCAAACGTCACATGAGATGCGATTCATGTCCTTTCACAGTGTATTTAAGTCTGTACTTACATTGTTTATTATAATTATGCTCTTCATTTTAATATTACAGCATACTCAGTCAGATTTACAGCTCAGTCTCAGTCTAAACACAAATGTTAGTGCATTACCTCTATGATTACAACTATTACTACTTCTAACAACCATTACAACAATTTCAACAACCCTGCTTTTACTACAGTATCAGTAATAACATATAAATCTGAGCTGTCTGGCACCAGTCTACCAAACTTAATCTTGCTTTATGTGCACTGTAAGTATACTCCATTCGATTTAATTTGATCATATTTCTAAAGATGTCCTAAGAACATGGTGTTCAGTAAATGCTTGTGCTGCTGTTATTTGTAACTAATCACCTCTTCTCTTTCTTCGTCATGCCCCTCTACTCTCATTCCTTCTCCCCATCACTTAATTTTCTCGACCACCCACCGCTTGCCAGTGCTAATTGCGAATGACCAGTCTAGTTCAGTAGGAAAAAGTTGGAAAATGGGGGACAAAGCCCATTAGTGCTTTATTGGGTGTGCTAAAAGAGTTAGCCTTATTCCATGTGATCCAATCCGAGTCAATCACATTGGGAAAATTGGATTCCTGAATAAGGAAATCCCATGAGGGAGGTTAGGCTGTCCATCTGGATCAGCAGAAGACACTTCTTCTTCTCTTCCTTTCCTCTGTCTTTCATTCTCTCCACTGAGGCACTGCGCTTGGTGAGATTCTGTTCTCACTTTAGTGAACCAATAGGGCCATAATAAGTATTGATTAAGCTATTAGCCAACATTACCCAGGCACTGGCAGAGACTGTGTTTAGAATCAGCACCTCAGGAGTCTGTCACACCGTGTCACACACACGTACACAAGAACACGCACACACAGTTTTGAGAAGCTGATTGGGTGTGCTGTCAGGTTAGTTAGTTACTGAGGCGACTAAACTACTATTCTCTTATCTATTTCCCTCTGACTCCCACTGCACATCTTTTACCTCTCTATCTATCCCTGTAACTGAACTCCAATCAAGTAAGGCCACAGTCCAGAATACATGGTGTTTCAATGAGATGGGTGTGAGTACGCCGCACACACATGTGAGGAATCAGATAAAAGAGGCTTGATTACAAAGGACAAGGTCATAGTGAGGAGTGACACAGGTTTGGAGCTAAGCTTTCAGACTCCAGCAGCACACATGCACCTGAAAGTATACACACACACGCACACACAGAAAAGAAATGTGGTCAAATAATTTTTTGAAGACTGATGATAACATCTGGGTCCAGTTACATCACTAATAAACATGTGAGAGGAAAGGAGACTGCAAAGAAAGAGCCATTTATTGTCTGACTTTAATAAGTTGACCGTTAGTTTTTCAGTTTATCTGCAGAAGTTAAACCTGAGTGGGAGAGAGACATATAAGCATCCAAATTAGCCGCCACCTCAACTCCACACCACAGTGTTTTGAATATATTTTCCAAGAAATCATCTGATTGAGTGATTTCCGATACATTGTCAGGACAAATTACCTCCTCTTAATAAGATCCTTGGTGGAAGCAGAGGACGACCACTCAGAGAGGGGAAAAGGAAACGACAAGTATTAATTTGGGATTTTTCACAAACTGACACTCCAGTCTCCATCGTCAGGCCCTGGGGCTGTGTCACTTCTCACCCATGATCACACAAACACACACACACAGACAGACGCACACATACACCCCTCAGTCTCTCTCTGTTGCTCCCTCTCCCTCAGTTATTCCCTCCTCCTTTCTCCTGATCATGGAAGAAATTCTGTGGCGTGGCAATTACCTAAGTCTTTTATCAGTCATTTCAAAGGAGGAAAATTAGAGCAATTGTGTCAGGATGGTCATATGGGCAGAAATTGCACACTTATTGGGTGCACTTATGCCTGTGACTCCGCTCCCTGCACTGATGGGGTCCATTGTTAAGGGACGGTGCCTTCAAGGCCGCTGATTGGGCCTGAGAGCAGATGCAACCCTCCCCACCCCCTCCAAACACACACGCATACGCACACACCCTCCCTCCCCTCTAAATTCTCCCCCTGACTCCACCTTAACACCGAGCCTTTGTCTTAAATCTGTAACCCCCCCTGCTTAATTGAATATAAATTACAGAAGCTTCGGCTTATGTGGACTATCATCAAAGTTAAGACTGAACCACCATCTTCTTTAACCCAACTCCACTTGTCCAGCCACCGCCCTCCACCCCCGCCTCCCTCCCACCAATTATTCATTTCCTTCCCAGCTGCTCATCAAGATCAGAGAACAGTAACATACTAAGGCTTGTGCTTCTAGTTTTCTTTCTCTCGACTCATGCCTACCATAGCTATAACAAAATGAAACAGCTGAACTACAGTGCAGGCATACTTTCTTTCTCAGCATTTGAAATTAAGAGAAGGAAGCATATCCCAAAGGAAAAAAAGAAATGTGCTGAAGGAAACCATCCACATTTTTTCTGCTTTGCACACTCAGGTACTTATAATGATTTGATAAACTAGCTCAGAATATCAGCATCAGTGATATTATGACCTTTGGCAACCCAATCTTATAGCAAAATGTCATCTGAAATCTACTCTTTAAGCAAGACTCTACAGTACATACTGGTAAAGTGAGCACAGACCAAAAGAGCCATGGATTCAAAGCTGTGCATGTTGAAGCACTTATGCCACTACCCGACCTCCAAAGATGATAGGCCACTCAGCTAACGAGTGAAGCCTCCAATCTAATAGTAACACTGTCTGTTCGCAGGGATCTTTCCCTAAATGCTAACTAGATTCAGGCAGTGAATCCTAGCAGTAAATGCTAAGTCTATGGCTTAATCGTCGACTCTAGCCCCTTCGCACCACGGGGAGCTGCCAGGCCTCTCTATTCCCACTCCACTGGCCACACATCTCCACTCAATCTGTCTTAGCATATTGATTTCCCAGCTGTCTCATTGGTTCCTAACATAATTATGGCTGGCTAGGCTAGGGGCACAGGCGCAGGGCTAATACATTTACACCAGGCCCCATCAGCACAGGCTTATATTCATGTCATTGGGAGAGGCCAGGGATTGGATGCCCCTAAGAGGCAGATCTACTAAGAGAATTTGGGGGGCTTTGCTGTAATGAAAAAGGGAATTAGCTGGCTCGACCTCCGTCACATGGCAAGATCAATAGCAATGTCCATGAAAATATTCTGTGGAAAATAAAAAGACAAAAAAAATATGCACCTGTGAATAAAGACATGCTGTTCATATAGTATTATTTCAATGTTCCCTCTTTATAAAGAGTACTGATGCAGACCTCTGACCAAAGCTTAGTTTATAATGAAATCCAGCAGGATTTTTTAAAATAAATATTTAATGAAAGGGGTACACATTGATAAATGTATATCTGATTAATGAGTATTTTAATTGTAGTTTCACACGCTCTTTGTTTTTCTCAACACTTAAGCATATGCCGGCCCATATTTACTCCTATAACCTCCTGTAGTTTTTTCTCTTTCAAACACACAGGATATGGCAAGAGAAAGGAAAACAAAAAACACTAAAAGAAGGGGGCAGGGGGTGTAGGGTCACAGTCTATCTATTTCACTGTGCCTAATTGTTGTCAGAAGCTGACCTAAAATGCAGAGACAGTATTTTTCAAAGTCAAGGATGAGGTAGAGGAGGGGTGGGCAATTCATCATGCTATCTCCCTTCCTCCTCCGCCCACCGTCCGGGACCAGCGAAGGTCTGCTAGTTATTTAATTCCATGGATCAGGCCCTTAATGGCAAACTCCAGCCCCATAAATTAGACATGCACTCGATTAGGATGTCTGCTCTAAGAAGTGGTCCTAGGTATGATACTGGCATATAAGGTCATCCGGGCCCTCTCAGATCTATTGCAATTAATGATCATTAGAGGAAAAGCACAGAGAAAAATGTATGGAGTAGGAACTCCAACAGCTTTCAGGATGTAGTAACAGATAGAGACAGATGACTACACTGTCATACAGGAGATACATGAAAATGCTGATTACTTGTGCCTGAGAACATTTTTTCCCCCCCCAGTGTTAAAACAAATAAAGCATTTGGCTAAAGTGCTCCCATGAATCAAACTAGAACACAATCAGTGCCACTGTGGCTTGTACAAAAGTAGTCCAATTACTGTTCGAAATTATACAAATGACTACGTAGGCACCACAATGTAACGCATAAGCTGCTATTGTAATCATACATCCATTAATTATAGTTTGACGGTGCACTGCACGAGAGAAAAGGTGTGGTGATGACTGCACACGAGGAACGAGCGTGCACATCATAGTTTGCTTGTTGCAAAGTGAAATGCCCTCCAAAGTGAGGCCCCGCTGAAGCAGTGATCAGCATGGTGCCCAGCTGGATAGACTGCTTTCCACTGTGTTGCTTAAAGCGCATAAAATATACGTGGAGCTTTTAAATGACTCTAACTGCACCCACTTGAGCAAAATAGTTTTATTGTATTGTATATGTGTTTATTATTAGAGGCTCCATTTACCTTAACACCATAGCAACAACTACCCTTTCAGGGTTCTTAACCGTATACGAGTGAATGAACAATGTCGCGAGCTTGGCGATGCTTCCTTCTCTTTTTAGTCGATTTTACACCTCACTTCTAATTCTGTTTCATTTCCGCAGGTGACAGTAAGGTTTCCCCTCTTTCTTTGTTAAATTTCATGCATTTATTTATTTATCAACCCTTTTTATTTTTGTTTTTTTAATGTCTCTGTGGCATTTTGGACAGTCCCGAGCATTTGCTGACAGTTATTTTGGCTCCTGGCAGCGCAGACATTGACTGTCAACGGGACATCTCCTTTCTTTTATTCATTTCTTCTTTCCTGAGAGATGCTGCTGAATGCAAGTCAGCCTTTTCTCCCTGGAGGCTGGGGGGTGGTGGGGTGTAGGAGAGGGTGGGCAGTGTGGAGGACAGTGGTGGTAAGGAGGGTGGGGTGGGGGGCAGACAGGAGGGATGGTGGAAAAAGGCTGCGGGGAAGGGGGGTAGAGGGGTGATAAGACATGTCGGGAAGGTGTGGTGTGGTGGACCGTCTCATTGTCTGTGTGTGTGTGTGTGTGTGTGTGTGTGTGTGTGTGTGGTACATGTTCAGCTGTGGAGTGTGTGTGTGTGTTTTTGTGTGCACGTGTGTGTCAAGGGTTATTCAGGAGGACACTCTCCTGACGATCAGATCAGCCTCCATTCTGACATTCCTGCACTTCCTTAGTCTGAAAAG
>VOQK01024638.1:22253-40610 GCA_015052645.1 Benitochromis conjunctus | reverse complement strand
TTTCGGTCACTACCCACAGCTCATGACCATAGGTGAGGGTAGGGACGTAGATCGACCGGTAAATTGAGATCTACGTCCCTACTTCAGTTTTTTGACATACTTATTATGTCAAAAGGCATTTGGTCCGAATACTGTATCAATACAGGGCAAACATTTCAGTATTAAAGTGTCACCTGTGGCTTGTGTTTCAAAGTCCTCAAATTTGTCTTTTATAAAGTTTTAGCCGAGCCCAAACTTCAGCTTAGAAAAAAAAGAGTCCTCTGGGAAGTGATGTGCACAAACAAACATTGGGTTTTTGCTGTTGAGGGTTTGGAAAAAAGAGGAACTGTTGTCTTGTGAAGTAAACTTAACTTTCCTTCACAACTGAAATATTTCTGCTCAGCTTTTAAAACTTGGACAACTCTGCTCCAGAGCAGTGGACAAACTTTAAGCTTCTGTGGACCAGGTGGGTGGGGCTTTTTGCCAGAAATGATCATACAATTCAATTCAATTCAATTCAATGCTATTTATATAGCGCCAAATCACAACAACATTTTCCTCAAGGTACTTGAGGATTACAATAATTACAATAACACTGAGAAAGCAGAAAAAACCCCAACAATCAGATGACCCCCTGTGAGCCAGCACTTTGGCAACAGTGGGAAGGAAAAACTCCCTTTTAACAGGAAGAAACCTCCAGCAGAACCAGGCTCAGGGAGTGGTGGCCATCTGCCATGATCGGTTGTGGGTAAGGGGAGAGTCTAAGAGTGTGAAACCCCCCCACTGAAAACAGCAGTATGAAATCTGACCTTTTACAATTACCTGTATATACATTAACCTAGTTATTTGTAACTTTGGCTATGTTTAATTGTTTAATATGAGCTTCCATCACTGTAACAGTATATACACAACTTAAAGGGGGGGGTCATTTTAAAGTAAACCAAAATTCACAACTCTGATTATTTTTGTAAAAGAAAAATATACATGATGATCAATTAATCTTTTTTTTTTTGTAAGTGGCCTTATGTTTAAAAAAAAAGCTCTATCAAAATATAGTTAAAAAGAAAAATGGGATGACTAATTCTTCACTGTCTTTGAGGATACTGCTGTAAAGCACCAAGCATCTTGGGATCTGTCTCCCATGGCAGCAATGGCCCAACCACTGAAAGCCAACGTTCCCATAGAGACATAGCTGTCAACATTTGTGGTGTGCACTGACTGCAGAATGTCAAACTATGCATCCCATAAATGAGTGCATGTGTACATATGCACTAATGTTCTGGTTATGGGTTTTAGACTTTTGTGATTATGAGCTCCACATGTAAACATCTAATCAAAGTCATTGTTGTTTTGTACTTCAGTTTTTCTTTGCTGGTTTTGCAGAAGTGCCTTAAACCTGATTCTGCCTGAAGGCCACCAGATGGCAACAGCTGTGGTTGCTAGAAAACGTTCCTTCCTTTAGAAGTCTATGGGAATACCGCTTTCTAATTTCACCTCTGTAAACACTTTCATGCAGAGTTTATGGGTTTAGTCATTCATTGTAATAATGAATAGAAAATTAAATCAGTTTTGTAACTCTAGCTTATACCTTACTAACTGTATGTTCAGTGGCTAACAAGCTGTCAGTCAGAGGTCATTAGCCAATAAGCATGCGGTTTCACAGGTAGACCTGCCCATCCTCTGCATATTTTTTGCAACCAAGGAGGCAGCTACAGAAATGCTCATCTTAACACTTCAAAATGAGATTTCAGAAACCAAACGATGACATCACAGAAGCTATGTCCATGATCTATACTGTCTATAGAGTGGATGAAATGTAGACCTTTACACGCGTAGCAAATCTCTAGCGACGCTGTGATGCCATCGACTGCTAACAGCAATGTAAGGGGCACCGTCCTAATTTCAGTCCCATTTCAATTCAACTTTAATATGTTTTCAAAGGCGTTCTTGCCTAACACCTATAAAATATTACTACACAATCTGCTGTCTGCCTAAAAGTTATTTCTGCCAACCTTGAAAACATATCTTTACTCAAAACTCTAATCATAAAATACTTCAGATTTTAAATAGATTAAAATGCTGCAGTGCTGTAGAATTTCTTCAGACTGCCAATCAATCTCTGATCTGATCTACAATGAAGCATAATCGAGTAAACTGCCAACTGCCAGGGGAAGGGAAGGGAGGGGTGTAGACAGCACAGATTGCCTGATTTTTGGATGGGGCCTCCAGCGCCAAATTGTGATTTGCTCTCCAGAGATAAAGACTGACTCTCTGACTGTCTGTTTGTCTGGCATCCTCAATGTGACAGACAGATGAGTCATAACTGTGTCCCAGAGCTGACAGGCTGTTGAGATGAAAGAGTGGAGATGTGGAACAAGAGGTTGGAATGGAGGGGCGGACAGGAGGAGGGAAAGAAAGAAGAAGACGCCTGCTTGCTTCTTGCCATACACTGGTCAAACAGAAAATGAAGTGAAAATAAATTTGTCACCTTGTCATCTTATTTTGCTGAATTTTTCATGCCAAAAGAAGAACACATTCTCTGCAGCATGTGCGTCTTTGTATCGTTGTTACTTTTCCTTATTTCTTGGAAGAGTCTCTTAGGAAATGGGTATTACATAATACATCGCAGGGCGTACATAAAGAATCAAGCCAATATCTCTATAAAATGTTCTGAAGCTAACTCTAGATTTTTTTTACACACTTTTATAGAAAGTTTGGATTTTACTCTCTTAACTCGCCGCTTGAGCTCGCAAATTTTCTGATATGTGAAATCTTTCCCGTGCAGCTGGCAGTCACGCAAACCCACACCAGAAAAATTCCACCCAGCAGTTGGCAAGGTGTCCATTTCATCAAATGCTGCTTCCTTTCTTTTTCTTTTTCTTTTTAATCCTCCAAGCATACCTTGTGGCCAAACAGCTCAATCTAAACTGCATCTGTTTACAGCCCTTGTTTCCAAAACCATGTTGCTTCACAGACCTCAGATGTTGGCTTTGTGATGAAGCTGCAGATAAGTTTTTCCTTCCGATGACTCCTCCATGTAAAACCTGTCTGAACACAGCTGTTCCCATTGCATCTCTTCTGCGACTATGTGGGAGGCGTTGCTTTGCCGCGTTGCCGTTTTGCCCATCAGACATACAGCGCTATTGGAAAATGTTCTTCCTATTTCACATCTTGTCTCGATTAGCAGAGTTCACCTTATCTGTTGTTTCTTGGAAAAGGCAAGCTGAGAGCATTTTGTTTGTAGGTATCGATTAGCTCTAGATTCAGGTCTTCATTGCAGTTGCCTAGAGGTCTGAAGTCTTTACCTGCTTTTTTGGTACTAACGAATCAATTAAGACCCAGCTAGTACACTGAGTTGTGTACAAGAAACATATATCTCAGGAACATCAATGTGTGCTGCAGAACTGAATTAAAATATTTTTACCTTAAAGATCAATGACATGAGTTCAAAGCCAAATTACTGTTTATTGTATATTAATACCATAACATTATAATTTCAATGTAGGAAATACAGCTACTCATAACAAATTACTCCATCATTCTGCTGTATATCCAGTTCATGATCCACCTGTAGGCCCTTAGAACATTTCCACTTTCACCAGACCAGCATGCCTTAATCAGGTCTTAACCATCACAGCCCCACATGGCTAATTAGCATAAGCAACATGCGCACATGGCTAATTAGCAAATTATTACACATGTATTTTACCAAAGCTGTTTCTCAACCTACATTTGCACACATGCTGTTTACGCCGACACAAAACGTGCTCTTATTTTTTTTAACGGCTAAACAGACGTTCATTCGTTGTGTGTTTTACCTCTGCGTTTGGCTAACATACCAGCAGCATTCCTGCAGTTAGTTATAGCGATGAAGCAATCCCTCTATCTTCCCGACAACAGCTGTCACCTAATGTCACCTATCAACACCTCTCTAGGTGACAATTATATTAGTGGTTCAAGCAGGAAGGATATCATAACACAGGAAGGCCCACATCTGCAAGAGGCAAGACTGTCAGTTTCAGAATTGGTTTGCCCCCTGCATAAACCAGATCATTTTTGGAAGTAACTATTTAACTGGCTACTTCTTTGTTTTACAAAATTACAGAAACTCTTTGGTCATGTCGCTTCGTGTATGGATCTATGAGGCAGTACTCTGCAGTGCAGTCGCTCTTTACTGCATGACTATCAGTCTTTCACTTTGTTGTGGAGGAATTTTGGTTCACGTTTCTTTTCAGCATTGCTTGAGTTGTTGATTTGCTGTTTTTCCTGTTGTCATTATCCCATTGTATGACTTAGTTTGGGCCAACTCAATAACTGCCAGGTGCCCAGGTCCTGAGACTGCAAAACAAGCCCAAATCATCACTCTTCCACCACCGTGCTTGACAGCTGGTATGAGGTGTTTGTGCTCATATGCTGTCTTTGGGTTTTGCTCCACATAGCTCTGTGCATTATGCCCAAAGGCTGTCTTTTAGCTTGCTCAGATGCAGCGTTGCAAACTTAAGCTCCCCTGCCATGTTGTTTTTTAAGAGAAGAGTCTTCCTCCTGGCAAACCTTTCAAACATGTCATACTTGGTCAGTCTTTCTAATTCCACTGTCATAAACTAACATGTGTTTACCTGTAGAGTGTGACATGTAGCTCTTAGATTTTTGCCGTTTTCTAAGCATTTCATGGTTCTACCTGAATTTTCTGGGACATCCACTCCAGGGAAGTTTGGAAACTTGAGTAGTGACTAGTCTTTCTCACTGTATGAATGATAGACTTAAAATTGTTTGGAAATTAACTCATAACCGTTCCCCGACTTATGAGCAGTCTAAATAATTCCAATATCTTTCATTCTCTGCTTATGACACACTTGAATTGCTCCAGAATGCAAACTGAGAAAAACATCTGCTTTCATAGAGGTGTTCACACTTGCTAATGATCAGTTAATCTGATGTATTTGATTAGCAGCACATAGATGCTACTTAATTCCTATGGAAGCAGAAAGTGTGCACTTGGTTTTTTACGTACTGCTTTTGCATTTTGACTCTATGTTATGTTAGAGAAATAATGAAACAGTGTTATATGTCATGTTGTTTTTCAGCTGAGATTGAATTTAGCTCACTTTAAAACCTGCTAAGGACCAGATGTTTTTTTCTTACATCCTGATATGTAAAACCTTAGAATTGAAAGAGTTTTGTCCTTTTTAACATGATTATGTAGCATGTGAAATTAATAATTTAGAAACAGAGGAGCACTCTCTAGTCTTAGCTGTCATTCCCACCAACAAGCATGCACCTTTTCAGCCAACGGTCACCCATCCATCCATCCATCTTCTTCCGCTTTATCCGGGGCTGGGTCACGGGGACAGCAGCCTAAGGAGGGAAGCCCAGACCTCCCTCTCCCCAGCCACCTCCTCCCAAAGGGCAGCCCTGGCGGAGTCCATCGCCCACCAGGAACAAGTCCGACTTATTGCCGGCTATGCGGACCAAGCTCATGCAACGGTTGTACAAAGATCAAATGGCCCGTAGCAATGGGCCAGACACCCCGTACTCCCGGAGCACCCCCCACAGGACAGCCCTGAGGGACACGGTCGAATGCCTTTTCCAAGTCCACAAAACACATGTAGACTAGTTGGGCAAACTCCCATGCACCCTCAAGTATCCTTGAGAGGATAAAGAGCTGGTCCAGTGTTCCACAACCAGGACGAAAACCGCATTGTTCCTCCTGTAGCCGAGGTTCGACTAACAGACGGACTCTCCTTTCAAGCACCCTGGCATAGACCTTCCCAGGGAGGCTGAGGAGTGTGCTTCCCCTATAGTTGGAACTCTCCGAACTCCTCCCACACACAAGTTTTTGCTTCAGATACTCCCCGAGGTAGGCGTTCCCAGCACACCCTCACTATACGTTTAGGTGCACTAGGTCTGTCCAGCATCCTCCCCCACCACCTAATCCAACTCACCACCAGGCGGTGATATTTGCAGAATTCAGTTTAAAATTATGCTCAGCTGTAGGGTTAAGATAACATCCTTTACACTTGCTTCCCAACCTAAATATTTAAGAACATTACATGTCTGTAACAAAAAATACATTTTAAAGAAGTTATTTTTTATTTAGCTTTTGTGGAGAACAGGCTGCAAGCCACACTTAAAAATTGAACTTGTTGGACATGATTTTATTTCAAAATTTCCAATGTTTTTTATTTAACTATTAATCAAAGGTGCCAGAATACCAAGAATCATGAAACAGCCATGAAAAAAGGACAAATAAAACACAAACTTATGAAGGAACAATGGATTTCTTTTGAAAGAACAGACATTTTTGTGTTTTAGAATTTTAACTGTGGACATCCACTTTTTATGAACTAGTAAATCCATAAAATAAAAGTCGAACAATTCCCTTACAATCCTGTACTATTCTGTACACAACGACATGCAAATTTATCCCAGTGTACACACACTATGTTTTTTTTAATGACTTGTTTAAAAAATAAAGCTGATTCCTCTAGGTTTGCTCTTTACAAGCATTATTTACAGCTATGAACTGGCCTACAATCCAATCTGTACATCATCACACATATTTGTGATATGAGTGTTGTCTCTGTTGTATCCTCATTTGATTTCATAACCATTGTTTGGGGCGTTTACCTCGTTATGTCTATGGCTTTTCTGCATGAGTGTGCATATATGTGAATGTGATTATGTGCACTCGTGTGTGTCTGCAGTTACTAATCTCAGTGGATATGCGACGGTGTGTGTGCGTGTTTGTTTCTCTCTTAGCTTCGGGGCCAGCCGCAGTGAGGTGTCCCCCAGGGCTTCTTCCTCACACACACCCCTCCTCTCGCAATTTCCCCCCTGCGAAGCTGCCTCTCCTCCTCCCTTTCCCCTTCACCTCGCCTCCCTCCCATCACCCCTCCTTTTGGCCTCTTTAGCCACGACACTTTGAATCAAGCAGAAATTAATGCAGATGAAGCATTCACTGTCTCATTGTCTCCTTCATTCTGGGGATGGAAATCGAGATGACAGCAACATTGGGGAAAACACTTTGGGGAAGCTTTTAGCAAGTCTGCGGGGCGCCTATGCACAGTACGCTCATCAGCCACAATGTTAAAGCCGCTGACAGGTAAAGTCAGTAATATTGATCATGTCCTTACAGTGCCATGTTTATCTGTAGTGATGCGACTTCCACTTCTTCAAAACACACCAAAACATTCTTCCAGTCCAGGCACGTCCTTTTTCCTCTCTAAGCCAGAAACATGGCCACCAGCACAACACGCTACAAAATCTACTTAGTTCCACTGACCTCCACAAATGTCCCACCTAAGAGGAACCAAAGGTCCAGGTGCCAGACACCAAAGGATATTCTCAGAGGTCCAAGTCTTGTCTGCTGTTTTGTTCCTAGACAGTTTAAAACGGATGATTTTAATGTTCTGTGTTATGTGTGAGACTATCTACATATTTTTTAATAAACAGCAAACAGTACAGATACTGTAGATCAATAGATAGATAGATAGTCCTTCAATCCTTCCATCACATGTCCATGTGTGTGTACACATGCATGTGCCACAATGTAATCCAC
Organism: Benitochromis conjunctus; assembly: GCA_015052645.1. Lineage (NCBI taxonomy): Eukaryota > Metazoa > Chordata > Actinopteri > Cichliformes > Cichlidae > Benitochromis > Benitochromis conjunctus. Next base: position 33,073 of record VOQK01024638.1, on the reverse strand, counting down.
CACCTGGAGAGAGTAGAAAGGGGTTATGGGTAATATGCGAACTGCTGTTTGATTGATGAGCCAATCAGAGCGGCACAAAGGATTTCATTAACAATAGACACCCTGCCACAAATCAGCAATCATCCACACTCACACACACACACACACACACTCATTCGCTTATCAGCACACACACACATCACACAAACACACTTACAGTCACTTATCGACACTTACAAGTCAGCCTAACCCGGCCAATCGAGATGTAGTGTGTATGGTGTGTGTTTTGTGTGTGTGTGTGTGTGTGTGTGAGAGAGAGAGAGAGAGACATTAGTAACACAACACAGTGTTATCACAAAGTCAGCAGTACTACCCTGGCCATTTCATCGGGACGAGAAGCGAGAATGCATATGGGTCAATGGTTTGCTTTTGGGAGTACCCACGCACGCTGAATCCAAATCGGAGTGCGTGTGGATTCTTACCCCCAACATTTTGGCCTGTTTCTCACTCACCGTGCTTTTGATGAAGAGTGAGGCTATTTGATGGCAGGGGTAAAAATAAAAAAAAATAGAGAAACTCAGCCGGCAAAATTACTTTTTTTTTTCAAAGTAAATTCGTTTTTACGCCCCGTGAGCCCTTTGCTCCGTTTTGATCTCCTCGCTTTTAAAGAAGGGGGACACAGCTGCTGACACACACACGCTATGCACATGCGTGCACACACGCACACACACACACACACACACACACACAACAATGCACAGAGCACGGTAATAGGCTATACTTTCTCATTAGGGTGACAGGAGTGTTATTTTTGTGAGTGAGTGTGTATTTGGTGCTGCTTCGTTATTATTGATTGCAATAATAAGATATGTGGACGCACAGATTATTTGCATCCCTGAGCAGTTATTGTTATCGGAGGGAGAGGATGATGTGATTATGATGGTCATATCCACACTGCCTGGGGCAAGACGCTGTCTGACTGCCTACACGTGTATGTGTACGCACGCGCGTGTGTGTGTAAGGGAGAGAGAAAGGCTGATCGACACAGACACAGAGTGTGCGTCTGTGTGCGCCCTGCCAACTCCATAGCATGTCTATGTCTAATTGGCTCGGGCTGATTCCACCCCTGGAATCCATTTTACATGGTTACCAAGGTGACAGCATCCGTTGTCTCCATCGTCGGGTAGACAGAAACATGTCAGCTTGCACACATATGAGCGTGCACACTCAGAGACACACACACACTCAGACACACACACACACAGATAGGAGTGATGGTAAATGTGCAGGAGCCCCAATCCCTGTTAATTAGCTCCATCTATTAGCAGCAAATCCACTAATTAAAGCCGAGCCAAGACACGACCCAAAGAAAGCTATCTACATAAGCCATATGGAGGGCTAAATGTGGAAGGGACCCAGTAATGACAACATGCATCCACACACAGACACACACAAACACATAGGCAAGGATACAATGCTTCTGTATGGAAGGTCAATGTAAACCCATGGCTGTTTTTTATCTGCCAGCCCCTCACAGAGCTGAAGAATATCACGAGTAAACTGTTTCTCAGAGGCGACAGAAAAGATTGTCATACAGAGGTGTTTAGCGCTGTAGCCGTAATTCGGCTTGTCATGGTGAAACAACGCGGCGCACCATGAAAGCCAAGACAGAAACAGAAGAATTAAAATGCAGTGAATAAAAATTAAAATAAATAAATAAATAAAGCCTTTTCATGCGAGAAGTAAAGCCTCAAGGCTGTTGTAAGGAGGCTCTGTAAATGTTCTTCATTTATTTTTATCTGCCGTCTTCTTCTGAAAGCAAAGTAAACTCGTGTAGCTGCGCGCCGCTGGGTGAAAAGGTGAGCTCAGCGTGATGAGGGGAAAGGTAGGATTTCATATTTAAGTCGGGCTCAGTTTGCTTTTGTTCCGGGGAAGAGCGCGGGTTTCCGAGTTGGCTTTTAAGACGCAGTGCTGCGATTGAAATCCTGATGTTGATAAATGGAGTGGAGGCCCGCTGCGAAGCTCTTCTGTCCCCAGACCCTCCCTCTTTCCCTCCCTCCTCGTCCACCTTCAATGGAGACGCAAGATGAATGAGAACAAACCGAGGAAAACAGCAGAAGGACACAACAGCGGTGATCAAATGTGTTACAAGGGAGGCGAAAAAACAAAAAAAAACAAAGAGGAAGATGACAGGTAGAACGTGCGTGTGATCGAAAACTATCACATGCACTTGGAGTGGAATGCAGTTGCACTTAATTCCAAAGCAAATCAACTCGTCTAAAATCCCCTGAATAAATACTGGAGTCCACTGCTCTTTCCAGAAATAATGACACTTCTCTCTGCCGCAGTCTCCTCTAAAAAGGTATCAAAAGTGCATTAGAGCCCCACACTGACTGCCTTATAATTATCATAATCACATCATGATCTAATAAACATAATGTGCTAAAAAATTAGAGGCTTGAATACTTTATGGGGCAAACTGAATAATTAACGACATACCATTAACTCAAATGTGATTTTCTGACGCACTCGGCAAGTTTCTCCTTGATTTTAATGGATCCACAATTTACTTCTGATGCACCCAGACGCGCATCAAGCAAAGTGTGGAAACACTGTTTACCAAATAAGCATTTTAGAACTCAATTTGAGCCTAAATGTCACGTTACGATGGATATTTTATGCAGTGTCAGGTCGCGAGGAGATCAGGGGTCTGTGGGGTAGGGAGGGGGTATGGATGGAGATGAAGAAAAAGCTGGGGTTGGGGGGTTGGGAGGGTGTTGCCACCCAGCGGTTTGCCGCATGAAAGCACATTCAGGTGTCAATCTCCTGGCAGAGTTAGAAAGCTCTGCGGGATGCCACTTATTTTCTATCCTCAGCACCCTCCCCCCCATCCCCGCTTTTTTCTTTCTCCCCCGTTAACCGAGTGATCAGCACTGCATTAGTGTCGGCTTTACAGCGTCACATTTCTCTCTCTCTCTCTCGTTCTGTCTCTCAATCAAAATGGCTTTACTTTCCATTGCACTTACATCAGATGTATTAATGAATCAAACCCATCACGCAGTATACTAAATGCATTTCAGGGATTATGGTCTTTGTGACAGTTTGAATAATTTGTAACTTGCAGTTACCAATGGTCATTCGGCAAGCAAAGTACAAAGGGAAACATATTCAGGTCCAGAGATTCAGGGTCGCCTGTCAATGTTGCTGCGCTGCTGTATTAAGTTAAGCTTGCTAAACATCATAACTACTTAAAACTGCACTCAAAAACAACGCAATATAATGTCTATTTGTCTAATTAATAGAGTTACTTGAAGAGGGTTACATTTTCCTACAACTTGAACCCTTAGGTAATTACCAACAACCAAACGGCGTATTACGTTAGCTGCTAGTCGATGAGCGTAGCAAATGATAAAGCCACTAAATAGTTTGGTATTGTTGTCCTCAAGAGCTGCTAAGTGAAAACTGAACAAAGTCCATGTCAATTGTCCAGAAACACATTCCCATTTAAAGGCTAATGTTGGTCTATGTCAGCAAGAGCTATCTGCTAGCTAACAACTTCCCATTAAAACATGAAAGTACACCGATCAACCGCATCATTAAAACTGCAGTTAATGCAGGTAATGTGACTGTCATTCATTATTTCATTACAGTTTCATTACAACACAGTGTGCCACTTTCATTAACAATAACATCTAACGCACATTGTTTCAGACCAAAAACATGGCCGCAAGGACCATGAAAGGACTGTTAAGACAAAGACTAGATATCATTATTCGGTGAACTTATAACCTAATGTTGGGTTAATTTAAACTTGGCTTCCACACTAGATCCTTAACGTGCATACACATTTCCCATTAAAGCTCCTTTTCCATAACACATCTTAACTGAGGCCTCCAGTAACTATTAAAACTACAGAATGGCTGTCAATCATATTGGGTACAGTAGCAAAAGTGTGGTGTGATTTAACAAAAATGTTAAAAACATTTAAAAACAAAAAGTTCAGTAAGAAGTATGGCCCTACATGGTCAAGCTCCCCAAGACATATCTGACCTGCTGATACGCCATTCATCTGCCCGAGCTCTAAGGTCATCAGGTCAGAAACTACTGGTGGTCCCACGCACTCGATTTAAAACTCGTGGTGATCGGGCTTTTCAGGCAGTGGCACCAAGGTTGTGGAATTCTCTTCCACTGTTTCTACGCTGTACAGACTCTATTGACTCTTTTAAAAAGCAGCTGAAGACATTTTTATATAGGAAAGCTTTTAATTAATTTGTTGTTTTTATGTTGTATTTTACCGCTTTACATTGTTACTTGTTGTATTTCCATTTTTATTCTCTTTATTGTGCAGCACTTTGTGATTTTTATCTGTGAAAAGCGCTATATAAATAAATTTTACTTACTTACTTTCTTAAGTAGGACTGTCGACAAACTACAGACAGCAAAGGCAGAATCCTGCTCATTTGATGGCTCAGCGGTTGACTTGTATCCTGCTTTATTTGTTAGTAAAAACCAAATCTAATCAAGGTTTATGTTAAAAAATAAAATATGATTTTTATTTTATTTTATGTACAGTAACAGTAAAATTAGAACTGCACCATACAGACACCTATTAAGCCTTTTCATATGAAAATGTGGTCACATATGCTCATCACACATGACCAAAGTTTAAGATAACAAGGTCAGCGTAAGAGAAACTAAAAGCTCAAAATCCAGATACTGTAAAAACTCAATTACATGACTTACAGCTCTTTTTATTTTTTTAAATTCTTGGCTCTGTAACATGTCCACGACAGAGTGTATCCCTGATATGGTCAATCACAAGAGAACAATGACTCATGTTTAGTTACTCTTGTCGAGTCCAGCAATGAAAACAGGGACCTTCAAATGAGCATTCATAAGCTTTAACCCAAGAATTAGGTCTATTTGTTTTAAAACAGCTTTAAAAGCTCATCCAGTGCAGGAGCTTAAAGACGAAGCAAGCCTTGACAGATATACATTATGTTACACAAGTAGGAAGGTAAAGTTTCCTCTTGACTTGATTTTTTTGTTTCTGCAAACAAGTGCCAACCTCTTATCAGCTCACCTAAACACCTGTGGTGTTTTGTCATCCATGTGCCTCACACAAAGTGTTGTATCATCTGCTGAAAAGTTTAAAAGTGAATAGCTCAGTTACATTCCATGGGTATTTTTCTTCTATGGATATTATGGCATGCTATAATTGTATGATATTATCATATATGTGATATCAGCACGTGGAGGAGGAGCAGGACATAAGTTCTTATGATGTAAGATTGTCTCCTACTTTTTGTTATCTGACTAATATGTGCGGTATTCTTAGCATTGTGGGCGGGTGTCAGAGCAACAGGCCCGATTGCCGTCCCAGTCCTCCTACAGATCAACTCCTGGCCTTCTGGGAGACAACAATTCAAATCAGCCTCTTCTTCCCCTTTTTCCTTCATCTGCCGGGCGACCTATAGCTCCATCGCCGTAGGACACCGAAACATTTTTCTGAGCCCATTTTCCTCCTCTGTGTACCTCCACTTTAGTTGTCAGTTGGAGAAGGAGGCATATAAAGAACATTCTGACAGATTATAGGGAAGGGGTGTAGATGGAAACCACTGGCAGTCTCCACCTCCCCCTCCCATAATGTCCCTTTTTTCCACCAAGTCGAGCTCGATGAATGGTGAGAATCTCTCCTGTGCTTAAATTGTTTACTATGAAGCCTTGCGCTCACCACTCTGTCTAATGGGTTGTGTATAGGTGGCACTTGTATAAGTCGCCATATTCAAGACTATTGAACATGACCCTGTCTTTCACTGGCGGGGCCAGCCTCCAAGCAGTAACTGTGCTTAGAGGCGGGGTACAGGTATGTGTCGTGTGCTGTTTGTGTCCTTCTCCACAACAAGCCTTTTCAATTCTTTACACTCCATTGCTTTTGCCCTCCCCTGTCCTTTCACCAGACACAGCAGCACTCAGTCTCTCTCCCCTCAAATCACCATCTCCCTCTATGAGGGGGCTGAAAATCAATACTACACCAAACAATGGCTTATAGGCCTAAGGGTGCAGTGTGCAGAAAGGTCACTGCTATACATTATGTATGGTTGCCAGCTAATGGTCAGTGTGCTTGCAGACAAATGGACTATAAGCATCTCCCCTGTGTGATGATCACACAGGGGAGATGCTTTCACACACATTATTACAAAGCTCTACATAGGTCTATAAGGTAAAAATGGATGTAAACAAGTAGATGTGAGCACATGGATGTTCACATGTACACAGACACCAACAGCCTTTTACGCTGCTGCATTTAGTCATCAAAGTGAGTTTGAATGTGGTATACATACATTCACATGTGTTCACAGAGGAACAAACGCACAAAGACACTTGTATTCACACTTGGGTAGATATGAATGGATGCACACACATTCTCTGTCCACCACTCTGGCCCACAGAGCGGCATCTGGGCGGTATCTTTTAAATCAATAGTAACAATAAACAACTTTGTAAAGCTTTTCCCTTCATTTGATTTATCCATAGACTGTATGTAAAAGATGGATGTAGCCACGGTTACATCGCCCATTGGTTTATAAAGTGCACTCTCAAGGTTAAAGGTTCGAGGAGCTTTATTGTCATTCGCATCACATGTTAACATGAGGTGGAACGACATTATGCACGCACGATCCCGGAGCGAAAAGACGGAGAATAATGAAGAACAGAATTTTTTTTTAAAGTAATAAATAAATAGTTGTTGTTTTTCTTTAACAAAACAGAATAACAAGTAATAAATAATACGATAAATATGGATACAGAATGTAGGTATAAATATAGATATAGGTATCTGAAGCATCAATCTAATTATCCTGGGGGTTTTTTGTTGGGTGTTTTTTTTAAACAAGACAGTCTGACTCATCATATGACAGTAGCATTAAAACAATGTAGCCACCCCCTGGAGGTTACTCTGGTTTAATTTAGTCTACATAGCACAGTAATTTGCAGACAAGTTGTTTGCACTGTTAACAGTTTTAAGTCAAATGGCTAGCTTCATACTGACAAGACATGGGACGCATATCCAACTCTTCTCATACTGCCATACATGCTGAAGTATGCCATTGAAAACTTTCCACAAATAATTTTTTTTACACCTACAGTGGTTTTTAATCCAAAAGTACTTGAACACAAGTAAATACTACAAATGTTAAGACTAATTCAATGTAGTTTATTGACATACAGTAGGTTATATTGGATTTAGAGCATCAGGTTGGGTATGAAAATAAACTATGGTACCTTTGTTTTTACAATAACAATAGAGCTATATGAACATATCAAACATAATTTTATTACCCTGGATTTGTTAATAGTGTATTTATTTTACTATCTGTAGATTTTACCAAAAGCTTGTATTAACACCAACATTATTCTGCATTAAATCTCCTTTATACCCATCAGCTGCAGAGACTAAACAGCATTTTCTCCAGAGAACATACATTTGCCAACTAAATAAGCACAGCTAAAACCGCCCAATCAAAACTACACCCTATCAAGCATCCAACCTATGACAGGAGCTGTGATGGTGACCACGGTAACAAGACCAGAAATCTGCAGCCTCCAAAAGGAAGAAAAGAAAGAAAGAAAAAAAAGGAAAAGAGAGATGCATCATTTTGAAGTGTTAATTTCCTAGACATAGTAGCGAGGGCATAGAGCACATTATTTATAAAGAAGAACAACATGACAGGAAACACTATGCATGTAAGTGTGCGTGTGTGCCAATACTGCAACAGGAGAGAGTTTGACCTTCATGTAGGAGTGCTGGAGTTGACACAGGCATGTCTGCTCTGGGACAAGAGCTCAGGTTTAACCAGCATATTGAAAAGGTCAGGGCTGTCACTCACCCAAACACACACACACACACAAAGATGCACACAGAACCAAAAGTGCATAAGCACAAATTCATATACACAAACACACATGGTGAGGAAGCAAGTGCATGCCAAAACAGTGAACCATGTCAAATTAGAAGAAGTCTGTGCACTCTCTGCCCATCTTCTTTAGAGAGAGACTGCCTTAAACACACACACACACACACACATGCGTAGACACAACATTTGGGCAGCTGCCAAAATTCCCGGGAGCTGGCAGTTTTGCCTGGTCTTATATTTTACCGTCTTTCCACACACAAACACACACCCAGACAGGGTCATTGGTGTATAAAGTTGTTTTGGTCTGTTTATGGATTGTGATTGGTCGCTGTGTTGCTATCCAAAAAAAAATATTTTTTTTCCCTGTGTAGTAACAGCCCTACCTCACCCCCCACAGCTCCCCCAGTCTGATAATCTGCTTTCTGATTGGCTGATTAGGCTCCTCACTTATTCTTTTCTCTCCCTCCACCTTTTCAGAGGAAAAAAAAAAAAAAAGTATTTTCCTATTCACACACAGACACACACCGGCTGGTGCAGTGTTGACACATGCTGGCACAATCAAAGCTTCACATACGCACACATACACTGAGACTTGATTGGCACATGCATGATAAAAACAGAGGAATGGCTCTGAAAACGAAGGTAAAACTGCCCTGAACATCTGTTCAGCAGAAATGTATTTTGTTTTTAAATGAGCTGGATTGGTTTAGTTTTACCAACGCAGATTCATTTTGGAAAAGAAAACACTAAAACAATCGTATGCTTATTGTCAAAAATCTGCAAAAAATGAGTACACTCATATAAAATTAGATAAAGCATAACACAGAAACCCAGCGCATGTTTAACACTTCATTTTAAGCTTTATTACATTTTAAAGTAAAACAGTCTTAACCAAATAATGCTGACAAACAGTAATAAAATGAAATCTTTCATATCATAAGCTAACTGTGGCCTCTACTGTAAACACACATAATGAAATGTAGATGTAACACTAAAATAAACCACTAACAGTAAAATCTATAGAAGGAAAACATGTAGTGGTGAAACTAGAAAGAAAAAATAGAATGGTATGTTAAAAAAAATAGTAATAAAAAGCTTTGTATTTTCCTTTAGCTTCAAGTAAAAAAAACAAAACAAAACTTTTCAAATATTCAGTGTTGAGTAACATCATTGTTTGTGTGTTACAGCTTTCTTAACTATCTAAACATAAATTAGCAAGTTTGTCAATTTCACCAGAATCTATTTAACTAAATGTAGATCTGTACATTTACATATAGTACGTTTATATCTGAATGCACCTCACTACATAGCGAAATGACATCATTAGCATTTACCATCACATGACCAGCAATAAGCTTGTTTTCCCACAGGATGACAGATTTCGCTAAAAGCTAATGTTACGGTCCTCGTCAGTGGGCCTCACCACCTGCGTTGCAAAGCTGTCCTTGGCTCATATTTGTGTCTTTAAAATGTAAAGCTGAGAGAAATTTATTATCACCCTGGCAATAAAACAAATATAATGTAACAGTCGTCTTTTTGTCATTACGCTAGCTGGTCTTAACATGTTCACTGACACAACCGTAGGATTGGATCTCTTCCACCATGAAAAGAGTCAGAGAGACAGAAACATTGCAAACGTGTTCGTCACAACATAAGGAACAAGGAAAGGCAGTAAGAAGTTAGCTAACAGATTTGTTGAATTGAACAAATTACATTGTTTATTACAATGAAAAAGTAACACAATACTTTGGAATGTCTCACACCCAACACAGTCAGTTTCCCACCACACAGAATGTCCACTACAACAACTTTTCTGTTTGCCTTTTATCAAGAGAGTCAGTTCGTTTGCGTGTCCACAGTAGTTATTGGTCCTAAAGCCCATAAAGCTTGACTGCTGTCTTCGTTACAGTTGAGCTACTTCCACTGACACTTCCTGTTGGCACCACCCACTTTTCTATTCAGATAAAATAAACATTCATATTGTTCTCGTACACTTTCCAAATGTTATTAGAGCACAGGAGAGTTACTTTTGCAGGGTTTTCTGAGTTGGCAATAAGACGTTTTCAAAGACTCTGAAAAAAGCATCTAAGTGATGCAGCTGATGTCAAAGTTGTAGTTTAGCCTCCTGCTAGTGACTAAACTAACCAGACAAAACAGTAATACAATCACAGGACAGAGCACAGTGGTATAAGAAATCATACTGTGTACTTCTGTGTTATTAACTAAAGTAGTTGAATTAATTAGCAACTACTTTACAAACTGACTCACAAAATTCATGTTTCATTAAGGATAACTTCGGTAGGCTTTAACACAAGACGACATCACAGCATGTCAGGTCTTTATTTTAAAGGCTTAAAATTAGGGTTGTGGTCACCTTGACTATCAGAAAAACATGCCTAGCTTGGTGGGGTCTTAGTGGCACAGGCCTAGAGACCAGTTGGTTACCCCTTGACCCTCTGGCCCACTCTCCATCAAGGAAAAAATGTGTATTAACCAACCTGTTGGCTAGTGGTTGCAGGAGATTGCTGGTAGTTACTAAAACTGATTGCAATGAGGGCGTACAAAACAAAACCGCTTTTGATTGCTTTGGTCTTTAGCAATTTGACACAGTTGCCAGTAGTTTGAAAGACCAACAACTCCACTTTTCAAAAAGAAGAACTTTTAATTTGAAAGCGCAGTCTCTGTTTCCAACTTGCGTCACATTTTTTACAGTTTCACGACCATTTGGTGAGTAGTTTCACCAAAGTTTCAGCATCTTCACCACAAACTACTTGCAACAGCAGCAACCTGCTAGCAAAGAAGATTTCGGTGCAGCACCATATACAGTATCTCACAAAAGTGAGTACACCCCTCACATTTTTGTAAATATTTTGTTATATCTTTTCATGGGACAACACTGAAGACATGACACTTTGATACAATGTA
>VOQK01024636.1:13474-24573 GCA_015052645.1 Benitochromis conjunctus | reverse complement strand
GATATACAATAAATATAGATTAGAGAAGTGAATAATGCAGGAGGTCAGTAGGAGTAAATGCCCACAGAAACTGCCACGTGTGTTCGTCAGTGAAATTGAATAAAGTTGAGACAGTAAAATAAAACCGTGCTGAGAAATCATACATTTAAAAGCGATTTAATGTGATGAGAAAGTGATGATGTGGGGACGGGAGGTTGGATGAATGACTACCATTCATTGGGGCCCATCCTCCGATCAAAGACCCGCACAGACCCGTCACCCAGACCGGCAACGATCAGCGAACGCTGGGAGTCGCAGGAGAGGCTGGTCACACAGCTGTCCGCTCCTGTCGGGATGTCCTGGCACGCAAACACAAACACACACACACACACACACACACACACACACACACACACACACACACACACTCTCTTGTTAAGGTCTGTAAAGGTAACACTCATTTCACATTAAACCTCCGTTAAAATCATCAATCATGTGCTCTGTTGGCTCATTTGAAGCTGGGCCCAGCATCAATATGCAGCCATAGGCGAGACTGGGGCCATTTGTACTTGTATTAAGTCCATCCATCATGACAATGATTAGCACACCGAGGTCCATTAGATGTGTAAAAACAAGGAGAAAAGAAAGAAACCACACTAATGGTACTGGCTCTGCCTCAGACTTCCATTACTTTGCCCAAACAGACAGCAGCAGCAGCAGAGTGCTCCGTGAACACATTAAGTTTTAATGCGAAATGCCTCAAAAACAGGGTTGTTTTCATGTTTTAGCACCAACAAAGTAATCTGAGTTGTTCCTGATGAATATTACAGCTTAAATCTAAAATTCCACCAAAACGCTTCCACGCAGCGGCATCGATTGAAAAAAGTTGAAAACTAGACTCAAAATCCTGCTAAAGGATAATTTGTTATTGTCAGCGAATCACATGAAAAGACCCAAGTGTGATTTTTGGACACAGAGAAGAGCTGATATAAAGTGCTGATCGTCTTTGGGCTGCGCTCTGTAGAGGTCGCCGCAGCGAATCATCTGCTTCCATCCCACCCTGTCCCTACATCCTGCTCTGTCACACCAACCCTCTGCATGTCCTCCTTCACTACATCCCCGAACCTCCTCTGTGGTCTCCCTCTTTTCCTTTGATGTTTAGATTTATGACAAATGTCAATAAAAGTCTCATTAAGACTCATGTTCTACTTACAAAGATGGCACCACCGGCCCTGATCCTGCACCTTTCCTCTGAACTTACAGTCACACCGTTGCTTTGGGTGAGACTTTCCCTTAAACAGGTAATTTATTGGAAGTCTAGTTTATTGTGAAGCCTCGCCCACAGAGCAACAAGATAATTTTCACATTTTTCTAAAACTACTTTCCAGAGACACAAAGGTGATCAATAGCACAGAGGAATAAACTAAATCAGATGAGAAGATGAAGGTCACGACGATGATTTAGGAACAGGGAGGAGGGCAGAGAGTCACACTTGACTGACACAAACCAACAAACTCTCCATTTGCCCTCAGGTCATCCTTTTACCCAATTTTATAAGACTAATGAAGAGAAACACAATGCAGAGAGGTGTGCCGAGTACCTGGACCTTCATTTCTCTGTCAGTGTCCCAGATCCTGACGACTCGGACGTCTCCGGACGTCATGAGGAGCCCCGTCTCCTGCTCCCAGTCCACGACCATACCTGCCCCTACAAACACAGCGTGACACAGCAACACTTAGAAGAAGCACAAACAGGCCTGTGCGCTCAGTACGAAGCACACACCAGGATTATTTATTGGTTTCAAAACAACAGAAGGTGGCTTTTAATCACAATTATATGAACAGCATAAGAATAATTTGCACACAATCTGCGAGCTGCAGTTTGAATTTGATGTTTTTTAATTTCATTTAAAAAGGGACCTTTACAAACACTTATAAACACAGCTGCTAAACACACAGAACATGTGCTGATCCCAGTAATACACAACCCACGCAATCTGTCAGAGGTTTCAGGAGGCTCACGCTGACACATGTACCAAGTCAAATGAAAGATTAGTGCAGCAGGCTCCTGCACCGATGCGTCACTATTAAATACAACAGAAAGGACTGCTGTCTGCACAGTGTGAAGGTACAAAAGAAATATTTTTACAGTAAAACTCGGACCATTGAAACCAAGTCTACACATTCCAGAGTGTATAAAGGCGCACTTCATGCAGCCTGAAGCATTGTTTAGCATTTTGCATCCTCCCTGTCAGGGCGACCACTGGGAGATGCAAACACTGACCCTGGAACTGCGCCTGTCAGCAGATTCCGGCTTTGATGAGTCAAATGGCACTCGAGCGAAAAAGTGAGGAAGGAAGAAGCTGAAGACAGCAGGACTCTTCATATGCTGGCAGTCACAGCAGGAATCAAGTGAACAGTGCTGCACAAGCTGTGCTGGCTCAGGAACGTCTGCGGAGGGAAGCGAACTGCAGCCGACGGCGAGCTTCATGATGAGCGGCTAGGGCGTGACTGTCTCAGCGACCTTCCTCCACACGGCCACGGATCAGCTGGTCACTTATGGCCTCTAGTTTTGACACTATCCTCCTTTTCTTTACTGCTGTTGAGATTTCCGTCTGTCAGTCCGTTTGAACCCAGGTTTTAATGGGAGTGTGAGGATGAATGGGGTTTGTTCCTCTTACCCCTGCGATGGACTGGTGACCTGCCCTGGCCCTTTGCTCTGTGACAGCTGGGATAGGCTCCAGCGACTGAACTGAATCAGCGATTAAGAAAACAGAGGGACGGGCCTGAACACGACTTTGTGCTAATACTCTGAAATTGTTTTTAGGAAAAACAGGAGGGTTCTCATGAAGGAAAATGATCGTCCTAAACTTTCCAACAGGCTTAGTAAATATGAACTTTTAACCATTCTATGTTTATTTTTTGCTCATGTCAGTTTGTTTGCACCACCATAAAATACACTCACCAGCCATTTTATACCCGTTCACTGCTCCTTAACATAAATATCTAGCCAGCCAATCACATGGTAGCAGCTCAGCACGCTTAGCTGCTACCATGTGGTAAAGATTATCTACTAAAACTCAAATGAACCATTAGAGCTGGAACGACAGGTGATTTAAATGATTTTGAATGTTACTGAATGGTTGTTGGTGCCCGACGGGCTGGTCTGAGTATTTCAGAAACTGCTGATGTGCTGGGATTTTCCAATAAAACCATCTCTAGGGTTCACAGATGGCCAGAAAAAGAGAAGATACCCAGTGAGTGGTAGTTCCCTGGGTGAAAATGCCTTGTTGACTCCACGGGAAAATGGCCAGACAGCTTAAAGCTGACAGGAAGGCTACAGTAACTCACATGACCACTCGTTACAACTGTAACGAGGTATGCATACACAGGTATGCAGCATTGCTGAATGCAGAGCACGTCACACTCTGAAGCAGATGGGGTGCCACTCCTGTCAGCTAAGAACAGGAAACTGAGGCTATAGTTCACATGGACTCACCAAGATTGAAGAGGAGATTAGGAAAATGTTTCCTGGTCCGGTGAGTCTCTGCTTCTTCTGTCAGGGTCAGAGTTTGGCATAACCCACATGACACGATGGCTCCATCCTGCCTTGCATCAACAGGTCAGGCTGCTGGTGGTATAAACTCCACATCTACCTGAGTATTGGTGCTGACCATGTCGATCCCTTTATGACCGCTAATAGCCTCCACAGTCACCTATAGAGGAACTTCAGTCTAGGCTTCAGCGCCCCTCCAGGTCTAAGCTGACCCCCCTGCTGGTCTTATATATTTTTATTTCTGAATTTTTTAAACAAAAGCTAAAACTGCTGAGTCGTCTAACGATCCCGCCGCTGTTCCCATTCACTGCTTTTCAAACTGCAGTCTGACCTGCCTTTGAGTAAAGCAACAACACTGACGAAGCAGCAACTAACACAACCTTTGGAAGCAAAATTAATCCAGAATAACCACTAAAATATCCACGTTCACAAAACGGCATACAAACAAAAGCCAATACTTTCAAAGGTGTTCATATAGCCATAATGTAAATGTAACAGCAAAGGCACTTAAATGCTACAAACTGCTTACTGTCAAGAATAAGACTGATAAATAATAAAGCAAATGTCTGTTGAGACAAGTGCAGAATATTCATAATTTACTGAAGTGAACCACTGAAGGCAGCAGTGTGACTTCATCTTCATCGCTGCACACAGTAACTCTGCCTCTCTCTCTTTGTCGCACTGAGGAAACCCAGACCAGTAACAACCGTTTTTGTGTGTTGGAGCAGGAGCTCCGCGCTTACATGCAGCGTTATCGGCCGATCAGCTGAGCGTACAGTGAAAACAGAGAAGTTGCATCTTCTGGCTGCAGCGAGGCGGATTCAGTGGTAGACAGATGAAAGTCACATGTTTCTGAGAGTATCAACCTGAACAGACCTCTGACATCAATCGTCTGGATGACAGAGGTCTTTTCTACCAAACGGCTCAGGATTAATACACGTAACAGGTTTTGTGCATATGACATGTGCGAGTCCTTCAAACGCTGGGCAAATTACTAAACTTGTGTAGTAGTTTCAAAAAATAATCTTCAGCTGACGTGCAATGACCAGCATTTTAATGGAGCTTTTCTGCCTTCAGCGAAAGCCGAAATGACAGGAAATGATGGGAGAGACGGACAGGAAATGAGGTGTTACAAAGGTCACCGGGCAAATTAAAGCAAGGAAGATTATTCTAAAATACAACGTGGGTGCACACATACGTGTTGTTGTGACTAGTTTGGTTTATTATACCATTAGTTATGTTCTTTTTAAATGATGGCATTGGGGCATGCGTCAGAACTCTTATAATACAAACTAGTTGATTCTCGGTACGTAAACAGCACGCCTCACTGCATGTTGTCTGTGTTGTGTTAAAAGCTAAAGACATTGCCTGTATGTTTTCCATTTTAATTAACTTAATTTTCAAAGCACATAATGCATCTTTGCTTTTTTTTAAATTTTTAGTTAACAGAATAGATATTCTTAGCTCACTTTGAAAACCTCGTCACAGATGGAGAAGCCAGAGTGCAGACGCTCTAATGGAGGGTTGAATGGTGGAGCAGAAGCAATAATGGTGCAGGTAGAAAGAAAAACACACATTAAAAACACACTCCAGCTCTCGCTCCCTTTCTTGCTAGAGTGCCTTCCCCACAGATGATACAGAAACAGCCTCCTTTTCTATCCTCTTGAAACTCATCACGCCAAGCTTCACTTCCTCCTGTTCCTCCTCCTTTCTCTCTGAGTCACTTCCTCCTCCTGTTTTTACACAATCAATAGCCATCTCCAGCTCACCCACCTATGTCACCGCCTTTATTTCATACATTCTTTTCACTATAATTTCCTCCCGTTACAAAACAAAACGTGTAGACGGAAAGAGAAGAAGATATTTTCTTTGCTCTTCTTAAACCTCGTTAAATAAGAGTGAACACGTTAATTATTAGAGATCTTTCCCGGCTGATCTCGAATCATTCACGTGTCTCCTTTATCAGTCGTGACTGAGCTTGCACTGCTGTGTCACAATACTGCTCGACTTCGCTTCGACTGTCAGGAAAACCCAAGCCCCGTGCGGCGGCTTCAAATCAAAGCGTGACGTCACCCGGCCTGCCCGGGCGTCACGCTCGCCGGTGTGCCTTGGCACATGTTGGGGGATAGCATGCAGGGGGAAACCACTTCACAAGACTGTGCTCTGTCAGTGACACGCTCACAGTCGCACGCTTGACGCGGGCTTCTCACGCTGTGAAAAGGAGGAGGCGGCATTCCCTTTGAGGCTGACAGACTGGTAATGAGGAAATCTGGGTTACAATGAGAGGAGGGGAGAAGGGAAGCTTCCCCAGTGCACCGAAGTGTGTGGAGGAGGAAACACACATCAGCAAACTTTCCCAAAGATTTGCATACAGCTCATCAACGCCTTTCTCTGTGTGCTCTCACAATAAGAAATTCTTTGGGCCAGTGGTTGTCAAAGTCAGGGGCACACTGGAGCCGAATAAAAACGATGCATGGATCTGCACTTCCTGCAAAGCATTAGAGGACTGGCAGGCACAATTAAAGCACACAGTGATTCTAAAACAAATGTCATTACTGCCGAAACAGGACTAAAATTAAACACACGATGATGGTATGTAGCAGAGCACGACAACACACCGTTTTCACCCTTTATTGAGTTCATTATTTGTTTCGGTAATGCCACAAAATGAAGTTGGTAATATTTGGCAACCATTGCTTTTGGGAATGCGTTTTTGCTCCATTTTCTTGACCATATATTTAGTTTAGGGTGGTGGTGGTAGGGGGGGGTGGCTGGAGCTGATCCCATCTGTCAAAGGGCAATGAATGAAAAGAGGATGAACCCAGGCTGCACTACTGGGAAATCAGCTGATTGCCGCGTTAGTCGACTTTGCCACTGGCACTGCCGAATCTCACACGGCCTGCCTATAGCTGCTGTGAATCTGCCAGCTGTGTCACAGCACATCTCCACCCCAGTGGCACCTTTTCACGCTGTGTCTAACTTAATCAGTGTCCTACCTGTTGGCACCGAAGCCTGTGCTGCTTTGTACAAAGCTCCTGCTCTCCCTGCGTTATGCTTTTAGACGCATTCCCGTGGAAGGCAGGAAGGTCCCGGACCAGAGTCACAGCCCCAAATATGAATTATTACATACAGATCCTGACTAAACTCCGACCATAAGGCTCAGTTTTAAATTTTATTTCTCGTCTTTAAAACATTGTTTCTCATCAGGGATCTGAAACACGTTGCTCCGTTTGTGACTTTTTTCTGAAGATATCCTTTCATAACTCTGTCTATGTGATACAAAAGTCGCAATTTCTATGCATCGTGCTCTAATGACTTAACTATTTTTAGTTAACTTTCTGGGCAGAGTGACAAAGAGCCCTATGTCTACCAACTTTTCAGATGTCCCACTGACTCGATGACTAAAAGAAGCTGATTTATAGAAATATGGCTGACTTGTTCCTTCTGTTACATTGTAGAAAAGAAAGAGGATCCAAAGAGATAAAAGAACACTTTTTGAATTAAAATCAATGACTGAAATAGCAGTGAAACAGTGTGCAACCCCCATTCACCTTTGCTGGAGCTGATGCTTCTGTCCTAATTAAGATATATTAAGCTTGAGACACTCGCAGAACAACTTGCTATCTCATTTATCTCTCCATCTCTCTATCCAGGTGCCCGACTCCTCTCTCTGACTTCCTCCTTTTTCCCCTCGTTATCTCTTCCCTTCTGTCCCACTTCAAGCAGCTAAATTCTGCCTGACAGCTGTCAAAAAAGTTCACTGTGAGTTCAGAGAGTCACAGATCTGAAACTTTAAACCACACCTTTCAGTTCTGCCTCTTGCAGACAACACTCAGCTGCTCAAAACGGGATATCATCCTGCCTTAGAGGGAACCTTTGTGGGCCTGAGCGGGTCTTAGTTACCTACACAGAAATCAATATGGACATGGAGAATTGAGTTGTGAGAAGACAGAAGCTGGCAGAAGGAGTGTGGGCAACGTTTCCTCAGCTGGAAATCTTACCACATTACAGAGGTGGAGGCATAGATAGCTTCCAGGTACAATCTCTCTTTAAACCTGGTATTTTGCCCTATCTGCTTGAGTACTCCCCAGCCAAAAGCAGCACTGATATTGTGAGCAGATGGCCTTTCCCTTGCTGAATCTTCAACTGGGCAATAAAAGCTAGTTTAACACCAGTAACAGCCAGCAGGCTTGTGGTGGATCATCGCTGCTCTGGCACCAGTTTGCCAAGAAAATCCCCAATTTGTGATATTTATCTATTCCTTTGCATAAATATCTTTGATTCACTCCCATCGTTCCTCTCCGGAGAAGACGCCTTCCTCTGCCTTCTTATTCTGCACCGTTATCTCCAGTGATGGCCTAACTATCCCACACACTGCAGCTCATTAAAACCGGCGCTGAGGCCTTCCTGCTTCTCCTCTCCCTCAGCGTTTTTCAATCTCCTCACTTTATCCTGTTTGCTTTGAAAAGGTCTTCCAGGATTCTGGTAATAAACCTCCAAGATTACTGGGAACCTACCCAGCATGCACATGCCTCTGACAGACAATGATGTCACGGTATGGGAGCGCTCTGACAGGCAGGGAGACTTCCCCACTTTGGCATTTGGTTAACCTTTGAAAGAGCTCTGACCTGCTTGGCTGACACAGACCTCGTGAAATGAGCTCTAAGCGGCTGACATTATCACCTGCTCACCTGATTATTGGGGAGAGGAGACTAACACAAAGTTCTCACACCATTTTAAATAACTTAAGGAAATGGGTTCTGGTCCAGGATTGCGGCTGGAGGTCTCACAGGCAGAAATACAACCAGCAACCAGAGGACAGCAGTACATACAACAGCAACATACTGTATTTAAAGGTCTCAATTAATAATTTACACTGATAATCAATGTGATATAATAAATACGAGTCAATTTTGCAAGTTTTCCGATGACTTTAGCCAAAGTGTGAGGCCGGTTCAAACACTGCTAATCTTCCTGATTCACCTCCCATTGGCTGCTTTTCTAAACTCCGGCGCCCAATCAGCTGTAGAAGATGATCTAGTTCACTTTGCCACAACAGCCTTGGCAGGAGGCGCCGGATAGCCTTTTATTATGTAGTACTTTAAAAATGTGTTTACCTACAACACAGAGAAAATCTCTGATGTGTGTTAATGTAAAAGCTGCAGACAAAAAAAAACGCCTGCAGCCTTTTGTATCACTGAAACTCCACACAAGGTTCTGGAGGCCTGATGTTAACAAGGTCCCAGGCAGCAAGGCTGAATGCAAAGCAGGACACAAAGCGAGCCTCCATAAAACCAAAGAAGAGAGGCCTGGCCTACTTCTACTCATGCACAAGAAAAGGGACAAAGGCGATTAAAGAGGAGAAAAAACAAACCTAATGCCATTAAAAAGAATAAAAATGAAACAAAGGACATAAAGCTGAGTTGTAACACATTGAAATTACGTGGATCAGAACTTAATTAGATCGGCTCTCGGTCTAATCTGCAGAGATGTGACGTTTGTGCGCTTCAGTCCCTCTAACCCCAGAACAAACACTGATTAGAAATTTCTGCTTTGCTCTCTGTGTGCTTCCTTCCAGCTTTAAATAAACACTAGCATGACCTTATTTTCAAGTAATCTCCAGCTTTTCTTTCCTTATTTTCTCTCCATCTATCCTGTCTTCCAATCTTCTCCTCTGCCATCCACATACTTATCCACCCCTTTTAACCCCTGTCTGACCTTCCCTCTTAAGAGTTCTCCTATTTTTACCTAGAAACCTTATCCCTCCTGTTCTACCTCCAGCGACAGCCTCTGCATACTAATGCAGCTGCAGAAGCTGCAGGAATAACTTCTCAGAGCCAGTTTCCAGCCGCAGTCCTGTAATTCCACTGTTTCCTCTGAAGTTTAACAGGCTGAACCCTCCAGCGAGACATAGTCCCAATTAAACACCGACACCCATGGGACCAGATTAAATTTGTGTGTGTGCATGTTGTTTTTCTTTTTTTAAATAAATGAAAGTAGCTGTTTGAGGTGACGATGAAGAGTGACTGGAGACTATGCAACTATGTGAAAGTATTATTTTACATGCTGAGTTAATCAAATTTGCAAATGTGCCTGCAACTGTCTGTTCTGTACAAGGATCCCGTGATTTAACAGCTGAATAACTAGCCAAGTCAAAGGGGTGTGCGTGTGGCTGAAGCCATGATACATGGGTTTAAGGATGATCTTTTTTGCAGTTCCTCACAATCTAATGATGCCAAACAATATTTCCACAGAGATTACTTTTTGGGGTTACACTTTCAATATGATCAGATCACAACTAATGTGTCTCCTGTAGCGTGTAAACACTTTGAGGATGTTTGCCGATATCCCAGCAAACCATTCCAGTGTATCCACAGTGTGTTATGTTACTAAAAATGAAACTTACTGCTGACAAAGAACCAACACGTCTAAAGCTAATCAGCCATTTTTCACTGATTTTTGGCCTAGGTCATAGAAATGAAGTTCATATGTTCACATGATATTTACATGTCCTGCAGCTTTTTAAACTTACCTGACTGGTTAGTTAGACTGGTTAGGATGTTTAGGTAGCCGGCTAACTATAGCTGCAAGAATCTCCCAGTGATTCGAGGCTTCCAGTGCACACGAACTGTTTACTTGCAAAGTGGGTCAAATGTGTCGGTTCTGATTGTGTAAGCAGTGGCTGATTTTTAACAGCTCATTTAACATCTGCAGAATTATCTATTTAGGTAACGCTGGCTTCTTTACACTGATGTTGCCTGACGTGCACTGCCTCTGAAAACCAGAATCTTTTATTGCAAAAGACTCTCGAAACTCAAATGCAGACAGCTGCTATAATCTGACATTGATTCAACGTGTAAAATCAGCTGCCTGTTTTCTCACCTTTGTCTGAAATAAGGAAAAACTGTAGGTTTGTAAATAACCTCCTGATTAGAGTTAAAGAAGGTAGGAATGAAGAGTTTGTGATATCAACTTTAAAAAGGCTGTGCTGTGCTAGTGCAAGCTCTGGTTGACTGTCAGGGATGGAGTGATGAAACATCACCAGACAGATGAATGAATGAAGCGTGCTGGTAGCGGTCAGGGGAAAAAAAGGAAGTTTTGAATGAAGAGGCACACCCTCGGCTGTTTAGTGCAGCACACATTTGCTGTAGGAGTGAGGGAGAATAGAAGGGAAATGCAACACTCACCTCCTTGCTTACTCCTGTCAAGATAGATGGAGACCCTTCTGGCCAGACCTGCGAGCAGGGGGAAGAGGAGCGTGTGGAGGAAGGAAGGGAAGATGGAGAAGGGGAGGAGGGGGAGGAGAGCAGGAACGTAACAAAGCAAGCAACAAATTAGCAAGAACCCCCTGTGCATGCTAACCCAAACATCCACACACACCTAACAGAGCTGTAATACTCATGAAGTGACAGTGGGTACTCCTCGTCACTTCACGAGTATTACTCTACATGCACTCGAAGAGCAGAGGGATGAACAAGGTTGCTGCTTCCCAGCATGGCATCTCCCAAATGACGAACAGTGGCACGTCAACATCAAAGAGCGCAAGGAGATTAGAGCCGAGCTGC